>APFE031531405.1:0-11075 GCA_000404065.3 Pinus taeda
AGTTACCTTCCGAAAAGTGCTTGAGGCTTACGTCACGGTTGGACAGTTGTCAACATCGGAGCACCATGTCCGGAAACCACTTCAGGCCGAAGGGTGGTGCGATGGCTTACCAACGGTTTCAAGTTTGCTGCAGTGGTTTTGGTGCTGCGTTGACTGCTGACCCGCGCGGTGAAATTATAATTTCAACAAAATAACTCTACTCAGCTTTAATACTTGTATGTTAACATTGATTTTCCTTTACACAATCTTCGTACACATCCTAGAAGCATATTATTTAGACGAACGCACTAAATGGAATTCACCCTTTTCCTGATCCATCCGACCCGGAACAGCCAACTCTTCTACTCGAAATAAAACTTTTGCGACCGTCTCCTTTTATTGAACACGCAACATTTGCTAAGTCAAGTCATGGATTTATGCATACCAAATATCCTGCATGTGCACTGTCTTAAAAATAAATTATAATAAATCCAACGAATGAAAAGTACTTTGACTACGAAGGAAAAGTATTTGTGACGAGATAATCATCTAGAGGGATAGACTAGTCAAGCTAATTGTTTTCCAAATGTCATGGCCCAATCTCAATAGAGACTTGAAAGATTTCCATCCATTCAATTAATATTAATAAATGACCATTCCAATTTCAAAAGTTGATTTCTCGGCCTTTGAAAATGATAGCATACAACTTGTTCGGAGTTCCATTCAAATCAAATTGTCTACAGTGACATTGACTGCCACAAAGCTGCTAGAAATAGGAGTAGAACTAGCATGTAGTGTAGTAAGTAGAAATTGAAATGAAAACGGCTTTTTTCCTTATAAATACTGGGAAGTGTATGTGTGTTCGCTTGTGAATTTGCATATTTGCACATCCCTTTATTTGTGTGGATACAGTACATAGAGAGATTGGGAAATTAGATCAAATCATCGTTGAGAAAAGGAGGGCGTGCTGTGTTTCCTTCGCGGAAGAGATGACACGATCCTTTTGCATTGTCTTCCTTCACTTACTTTGAGATGAATAGATAGTAATGTACGAGGGTTGTGTCATCTCTCTGCGCATGAAACCTTCTGTTCCTGTATTTTTTTTTTTTTTCATTATTGTTTATTTCTGATATCGAGGTACCCATGTTCAATGTTGGTAACATTTTTTACTTATTTGGATTCTCACTGAATACCTTTTCTGCGAACTTATGACAATAATAGATTTGTTGCTTTTTCATGAGAGGTATTCTTCCGTTTATGTTGCCTTGACTTGAGTAAAAGAAGAATTTGGTACTGGTGAGGTTGAGCATTCATTTAGCAGTCATTGAGATTGATTATGAATTCTGACATGCTCTGGGAGAAGTTATGGGTGAATGTTTTCTAGCGGTCAGTTCAAAATTCGTTAATAATTCAATTGAAACAAATCGACATACAAAATAAGAAAAACCATAAATGGGTGGTCCAGTGATTTAGTGTTTGAATCTTCGACCTGTAAGCAATTCACGCAGAACACAATTAAGAGAACGAGGAGTAAACTAGACTAGATTCTGTGAATATATTTAGAATAATGGAGAAATGTGGAGTTTTGTAGATTTTATTATTATTAGTTTTTTTAGTATCTTGTTGTGTTTAGTTAATATGGTGGATTTTATTTATATTTTAGATACTAGATTATGTGAATATATTTAGAATAATGGAGAAATGTAAAGTTTTTTAGATTTTATGGTTATCAGTTTCTTGTTGTGTTTTGTTATTTATATTTTAGATGGTAAACTATGTGAATATATTTAGAATAATGGAGAAATGTAGAGCTTTTTAGATTTTATTGTTATCAGTTTCTTGTTGTGTGTTTGTTAAAATTGTAGATTTTATTAAGATTTTAGATTTTATTTATAATAACGTGATTCAAACTCTTAACTGATTTGTAAATCTATAAATATACGTGATTCAAACTCTTAACTGATTTGTAAATCTATAAATATAGGTGTGTCTGGGCTGATTGAATCAAGTAGTGAGTACAAGTAGTCTCCAGATTGAGCTTTGCCTCTCTTCATCCCTACTTTCTCTTTTATGCAACTGTTTTTATATTTACTATGCCCATCATGTAGGGCTTTAATCATATTCACTATTACTGGATCGTTCGAATAGTCTTTGTAGGCTTGACAATTTGTACTTGGACTGAATAATATGTAATTTATAGAAATTTATTAGATCTTGTATAAGTTGTATAGGCTAAGAAATCTATTTTTTAATGTATATGAAGATACGGGACATTTAAATTTAGTAGTGTATATTTCAGTTTATCTATAGTATAGAATATATTGCTATAGATTTCTGGATTATATTGTTTGTCTTTATACAGTTTCGTTATTATGATTATTAAATACTGAAATGATACATGGACAAATTTAATCGTGCTCTCAGGACACCGTCTGACTAGGCCAATCGAACTGCACCCGATTCTCAATTTCCACATTTAGGAATGGTATTCTTCGTCCAGGTTCAGGAACAACTGACTTAGCCGGGAAGCCGAAGCCGAAGCCCAAGAAGAAGGGTTCAGGAGGAAATTGACCCAGCAATACAAGTGCAAGGTCGGTAGCTGGAAGAATCGACTATGGCCCTAACGAACAATAGGTAAGCAGATTGTTCCAGGCTGATTGGTTGTAACAGAGTCTTCCATTTTGTGTTTCTGAGCGTTTTGTTTAAGCCAAACTGGCCGTCCTGTTTGGATTTGACGGCTGATGTATATTAAGTGTCTTTATTTATTTGGTTAGAAGGCTCCGTGGAATTTTTATTATCCGTGGACTTTTAGAAGGGGTCGAAGGAAGGACGTTGGTTAATTTTATTTTTTTGATGGGTGGGTGGCTTTAGTGTTTAATTATTATTATTTAATGTTATGGTCAAATCTTATTTAGATTTGATGGTTAAGTTTTATCTAGACTTTGACATGAAATTGGTGTGGGAGATTTTTTTTCTAAATTGGTGTGAGATTTTTTAGGAGAAAAAATATGCTTTTAATTATATAAATTATATAAGTTGGAGACTTATATATTTTACTCTATCTCACTGGTTTTGAATCTGTGACCTCCGTGACTTTTTGAGAAAAAAGACACCTCTTAAAAAGATAAAAATGCACTGGTTTTGTACTGTAACTTTTTAAGAAGAAAGACATACTGTAACCATATAAGTTATATAAGTTATTTTAATCCTATAAGTGATATAAAATATAAGTTATATAAGTTGCCTTAACCATATAAGTTATATAGGTTGTGATCATCATGAAAAACCGCAATCCACGACATTTAATCTTGAGAAACCACACGGCATCGAATTTTGAGAAACCGCAATCCACCAACATCCATCTAATCTAATTCGTTCAAGTCACCCCACCCATCTAATCTAATCGGTTCAAGTCCGCTGGGAATTTCAGTTCAAGTCAACCCATCCATCTAATCTAATCCGTTCAAGTCAGCTGGGAATTTTATGTCTCCTCCTGTTTGGCGCAATCACCGTGTCGAGACTTAATCAGACTAATCCATTAAAATCACTCAGGCAGTTCATATCTCCTCTGGTTAAAAAAAGACGACACAACCGATGTCGGTTGTGATAGTGAGACAAAAAAAGCGCAACTAACCTGTACGAACTTAATCAAATTAATCCGTTAAAATCACCCAGGTATTTCATGTCCTTTGTTTAGTCTGGTCGTTAGGTGGTGGGGATTCTTCAGTGCGCGCCAAACGTTCTGTCGCTGCAGAGGAGAACAAAGAAGAGGGTCAGGACTTGAAAGCGGCGATAATCCTTCAACTAAGAAGAGGAAATAAAATCTAGACTGGTGCGCGCTTCAGGTGCCAATGAAAACCCTCGAAACCGGAGACCCTGCACAGAAGAGGTGAAAACACTCATGACAATACAGGAAAACCCTCAATGTCGTGGCTTGTGAGAACATGAGATGGAAACCCTCAGAGCCAGCTATCCGAACCCTCAGAGATGAGGCCTGAGCAAGCAGCTACCGAGAGGGATGTCGGAAATAGATTTGTCCAGGGGTTGAGCACTGGTAAGCGGCTGTAGAGGGCGAGCCGAGAACTGTGACGGACAGTGCAGTGGCAACCGGAAAAAGGCGGAAATGGTGGAACTCACCGGGAACCCCCAGCAAGGTAACCACCCGCGGCGGCCAAGAACCTGCAACGCCCATGGAGGAAGGGGCTTGCGGAAGGGATCGTTCTTGCAGACCAGTGGTGGGAGGCCTAGTCTTGGGTACAGCCTGCAAAAGGTGAAAGCGGGAGCTCCCGAGAGCGAAGAAAGGCGAAAATGGCAAAGGCCAATGGGGAAAGTTGGCAAGGGCAGACAAGGAGGGGGAAGCTCCACTCTCGCAGCAAAAACCCTACGGCTGAGATGAAAGGCAAGAGGTCAGCTTGCATGCGCGGGACAACTGGGATGTACAGAAGTAAAGCTTTTACGTATAGAAAGATAAACATGTGTCAAATCTAGGGAGGTGCTTTGGTTGTGTACGAAGATATAAACAATAAAAAAGGGAGTTGGTTTTAGTGTGATTTTTTAAAGTTTTTGGTTTAGAATCCAGCAGCAAAAATGTAGTGAAATTTTGATCTGTGTTATTTAAACTAGTTTTTTTTACTGTATATATGGATTCTGCACCCTTAAAAAATCCTAGGGCACTTCTATTGTGCAGGTTTACCAATCAAACTTGTGATTTCAATGAATTCCTGCTTGATTTTAAAGAAATTAGACCGGAAAAATCTACCCGGAAAGCATCTAAAAAATTGCACTAAAAACAACTCCATTAAAAAAAAGTCTATCACCAACTCTAACCTTTCAAATTTTGGTATTTGAAATCAACTTGCAAAAAATCCCACTAATATTACAAGGAATTTGCCCTGCTCTTTAAAAACATTAAATATGTTTTAATGTTTTTCCGCCCACAAAGAAATTTCAGTTGTGTAACTTTGGGATAATGATCTTGTCGTCACTTGGTTAAATTGTTGAACCATATATTTATATAATACGACAACCTTGATGATGCACGTTTGTAATTTTTCGATGTTGTAAGTTAACATTTATTTATGGTAATTTTCTTTAACAACTAAGGTTAGCATGAAAGAATAAAAATATCTATTTAATATTTTAATATTTATTGTGTTATGAAATCTAAATTAAAATGTGATTTTGTTATCGAAAGAAAAAATAAAAGTTAGAGAAACCAATATCGAATAACGAAAAAAAAGTGAAAATCGAGGAAGCTTATTATTATGTGTTTTGAAAAAATAATGTGCCGTGAGTGTAATAGCTTTAATTAACAATTGCACCACATGTTGCAATGGAAAGGCCGTAAGGCTGTAGTATGTTATAAGAAATTTTAGAAACTCGATAAATATTGAAGAGAAAATATTTAACTGGATCATCCATATGAAGTTTTCTTTGACTTCTTACTAAAAGAAAATTTTTACAAAGTTATGAGGGATATAGTGAAGATTTTTATGGAGTAATTTAGTATGCTTTTGACTGGTGATTACATCATTTGCTTGTATACTAAGTAATAATAAAGTTAAAAGGAAATCATAAATCTGGGCACATCACTTTTGTGGCCCATGGTCTTAGAGCTCATGGATTATATGTGATGAAGTTGTTAAAAGCTTGACAATTCTCTATTGTAATATTCGTGAATTGAGTGGAGGGCTCACTTTGGCTGGTTTGGCTTGTTTTAAGCCATGAGAAATAGTAGATATATTATTCATTTTTCATCCTAAAGGATTCGAGGGTAAAATATGGTGTTCATGTATTTTTAATTGTTTATGTGTTATCATGTATTATAAAACGTATTTATTTCTATCTCATCTTTTAATGGCAAGTGGTTTCAAAGCCTAGGGATTGTGGCTTGTAGAAGGAGATGATGGTTGCAAATGTCAAAGCATTATTTATTGAGGCTAAAACTAACATAGAGAAGCCTGATTGGGATTTTACCTACATACATGAATATTGTGTGAGAGGAAATAGAGGTGTAGTAGGGTGATATGCAACTACAAAAGTGAGATCTAGTGAGGAGATCAATTTTGTGTTAAAATGAGAGAATATAAGTACTGAATAATAATAATAACAAAAAAAGATTACTTTGGAAATGGAATTTGTAAACTATTGAATAGAATAACAAAAAAGAAATATTTATTTTTGAGATGAAATTAAATACATGTAATGGCACTCATGTAAGATGGTGCAAATTAAAAAGCATTAATATGTTGAGGCTAAAACTAACATAGAGATAGCATGATTGGGATTTTAACCTACATAATGAATAAGAGAGAAGAAATAAAGTCTATAAAGTGATATGTCAACTAAAAATGAGATCTATGAGGTAAGAGCACTATGTGTTACAAATGAGAGAATACGACTATAAGTTTGCATAATTATAATAAAAAAGATACTTGGAAAGGGAAATTGTAATATTATTGAATAGAATAACAAAAAGATATTACTTGGGAGAAAAATTGTAAATTACTGTATAATTGCACCAAATAAGACTCGCCTAATCCTTTTTGGAGTAGCCTGGTGATAGGAGACGAAGGGCATGCAAATGTTTTTAAAGGGTGATTGGCATGAGGGAACAAATATTTAATTGTAATTTATCTCTATTAAATGTTGTCATATATATAATATTAATATAATAATAATAAATATAATTAACTTAACCTTATGTTGTTAATGATGGAGTAGATTTGTAGCCCTCGGACAACTCAACTAATGATGGTTGTGTAAGTAAATGAAGTATTATATGTGAAGAGGTTTTTGGTTCACATCATGCCAATTCACATATATATGCAGAATGGTAATATCTAAGTGCCTAGCCAAGAGGTTATAGTAGTGGGAGGTTATAGTAGCAGTGGTTGGAATCGACCTCATGTCGTATGAGTATGATATTCGTGCAATTGCCAATTCCTCTAGATACAAAGAAAAAAAAAGATAGATTAGATCTACATGTTTTTAATTTTTCAATGTAAGCTTATGTTGAACTTTTTATGTAACATTATGTTTTCTTGACAACTTCTCTCCATATTGAAAAACACCTAAACACTATTGTAATCACCAATTAAACAAATATATTCTTTTAAATATTATATTAAAGAAATAGATTTACACGCTAAAAACACCCTACTAAGATTATTTGCAACCACAAAACAAAACAAAAAAATAAAAATTATTAGAATTATTCTTTCATTAATAATAAACAAGTTATTTGATCATAAAAAAATTCCTTTTACCGTGGTATAAACATAATCTAATTATTTTATTACTCTTAAAGTTAAAAGAAATATAATATATGATAAAAAAAATCTAATTATTCTATTACTCCTAAAGTTAAAAGAATTGACAAAATAAACAAAACTATATAATTTAAAAACCAAATCCATATTTAAAGCATTAAAACTCCTAATATACTATATGATTTATATGATTTCTTACGATCTAACGTAGAAATAGAAATCTCTTAGCCAGAATGAGAAACAATGTGCACTGTAATTCCTACAATTTAATAAAAAATTCTTTTAAATATTCAAGAAAAAATAATAAAAAATTTGAGAAAAAAAAAATCAATAACAATGTGCATTATAATTTATTACAATTTAATTTAGAAATTTCTTAGACCTACTATATGATTATTACAACTAACAAGAAATTACAAATTCTTAGCAGAATGAGAAAAAATGTGCATATAAATTCTACAATTTAATAAATTCTTTAATATTCAAGAAAAAAATAATAAAAATTGAAAAAAAAAAAATCAATACAATGTCATTATATTTATTATATCTAATTTAGAATTTTTGGACCAGAAGACAAAAGAAGAAAATGTCCAACACTACAAATTCCAAACAATTAATATAAATTGTTTTTTTAAATATCAACAAATATAAAAAATTAGAAAAATAATAAATTAAAAATGACAATTTTATACAATTAATAGAAATTTCAATAGACCGATAAGAAAAGAACGAACAACGATTCCATAAATGACAAACAAGCAATGCATGAAAAAAGAAAAAAAATTAACAGGAAAACAATCTTTGTGTATATGGTGATTAATCTTGATTTATTTTTAACTCTCTTTACATGATTTTAAAATTTATTTATTAAAAAAGTTATACCCCTTAAAGGAATATATGTTAATTGGCATAAATCACTCTCCTTAAAAATAAATAATGCTAATTAATCCACAACTATCACTAGCATATCCAAAAATTACACCTATTTTAATTTTAAAGCCCGCCTCATTTAAAATAAATAAATTATTCCAAAAAACATCTAAACTAAACTAAATTTCACAAGAACATAGTAATAACATTCAACCTTGGAATTACTCTGTTCAAGTACTTCCTCATAAAAAATATTCAAAAATTGCAAAGTTTTAGAGTAAAATATCTCGAAAGCTTATCAATTGTCTCAAAATGTGTCCAACTCACAACTCTTCATACTAAAAGTTTTCAATGAAATCATAGCAAACTCAAAAACTTAATAAAAACTTTAAAACCCAAATCTCCCATTAAAAAATAAGATCTTTAAAACAAAGTAATAATAATCGTAGTGAATGTAAAAATTTTTTTTATAGCCAATGTGTTTAAAACAAAATAATAATAATAATAACAATCAATGTAAAAGAATTTTTTTATAACCAATGTGAACGTAATTACTTTGTAGAGGAAAAATTGTTTAAAATCCACATTAAAAATAAATAAATTATTCCAAAAAACATCCAAACTAAACACTCAACTTATTTAGAAAACCAAAAACAAAAAATACCCAATAAAATTATTTATGAATTTTACTAAATAGCTTAAATAAGAAGCTAAGAAATCCCATTCAAATCTCTTTCAAGTGTTTAAATCTTATCAACTATAAATTCCAATAATTTAATAATAAAATTATTTTAAATATTAAAAAAAGCTAATAAATAACAATCTGCATTATAACTTATTACAATTTAATTTAGAAATTTCATACACAATAAATATACAAATAAATGCTTTGTTTCTTTAATATATATAGAAACATAGAAACATATAATTAAACTTTGTTACTTTAATAAACATTTTGTTTCTTACATGACTCAATTTAATATAATTTTACATGTAGCCATCACATAGCTTCATTTAGTGCCTCGGTACCTTTTAACTCTTCCGCTGATGACACATTGACACTCACCATTAATTTATTAATTAAATTTATTTGTATATGAGTTCTTGATTTAAGTTTGAAATTTGATGGATATAAGTAAAGTCATTTGTCAGATGTATTGTCCAACCCAGTCGACGATGACATTGGGTAACTTGGAATGGGATGCCAGCACTCAGCTTGTGGCAGATTAATAATTGGGATGGATGCTTCCCTCATCAATGACAATTGTCTTTCCACTTCAAACCTTCCGCATAATCGTTGTGGTGATCACATCCTTCAATACCACGCATCATCATGAAGTAACGGGAGTTTACTAAATTTAATGTTCATCATTTTATAAGATTTGTGATCATTACTTAAAAAGATCTATTAAAATATTATTATATGATATCTCTTAATACATTGAGGCCAAATCAGAATAGTTACAAGGTGGAAAAGCTTGTTATATATGAAACTACACTTTTGAAAGCAGCGCGTATCTTCTTGTAATATACAAATTGTTATTAAAAGTGAGGTTTCCTCATGACTGGAAACCAATATTATTATATGATTTCTCTTAATACATTGAAGCCAAATCAGAATACTTACAAGGTGGAAAAGCTTGTCATATAAGAAACTACACTTCTGAAAGCGGATCTTCTTGTAATATATAAATTGTTATTAAAAGTGAGGTTTCCTCATAACTGGAAACCAAAACTCTTTTGATTCTATGTAACTTGAAAAATTCTCGGTAACAAAAATAAATCATTATATATCAACATTGAAACCTTATGTCAGGAGGAGATTAAGAGGTAGATGCATCTTCTAAAATGCTCATAAAGTTGTTATTGGAGTCTGAAACTTTAAATGTAGGGAGGAGCTTAAGATGTAGGTGTATCTTCTAAAATGTTCATAAAGTTGTTACTGGAGTCTGCACCTTGCTTCTTTGTTAGCCATTTATAAAGGATCAAGTGAAGTTATTCGTGTTTCTCCTTCGGGTTCAAGTAAGCTCTTATTTCCAAACACTTAGATATGTGAAAGTATGGGCTATCAACATTTTTGTGTGCCAATATTGTTAAGAATGAAAAAATAGTTTTTTTTAAGAGTATGACTTTTGTTCAAGATGGGGACTCTCTTAGTTAATATGGTAATTAATTAGAATACTCTTCTACCTAATTTTTGCTAGTTACTATCTATTGTCCCTCGTCCTTTTAGGCAGATGTTCACTAATGAACATGAAAATGCGACGCAAAAAGCATATGATTGGCTAGCAATGACCCCAACATTAAAGCAACATGAAAATGAATGATATAATTGGCTAGCAATGACCCCAACATTAGAGCAACATGAAAATGAATGACATAATAGAAACATGAAAATGAATGACATAATGAAAAGGGTATTAGGGGTATTAAGAGAGACCACACATTTGAGGGATTCGATTAAAATAAAGAAGTCTTTACGCAGATAATTGGAAATAATGAATTGGGAGTGGTTTTGGTTGATCCAAATTCCGGGTTGGTGCAAAGTATAGAAAAACAAAGACAAAAATGACAAGTTAGGAGATCTTTATGATACCTAACTTTCACATATTTTATGTGAATTTCAGTGTTCTTTACTTTTGTACATAAGTCTAAGGCTTATATCACTGAATGTTTCAAGCATCTACAAAATGTAATTTTGTTCCTTAGGCATTAATTTTAAGTTGTATAATTTATTGAATAATTTTAAGTTGTATAATTTATTGAATTCTAGTGCCCTAGGTTTAAGTTGTCTAATTTATAAAATTTGAGTGCCCTAGCGTTTTTTAGTACCCTAGATTTAAGTTGTCTAATTTATAGAATTCCAGTGCCCTAGAGTTTTTAAGTTGCTAAATTTATTTATTCACTCAAAATAACATTTTATCTAAAAACTAAACTACACCATTAATTAATAAT
>APFE031531409.1:0-24047 GCA_000404065.3 Pinus taeda
AGTATTATCTAGTTCTTTTAACAAATTTTCCTTATTTACACTTTGAATTATTTTTTCATATCAGTACCATAAAATAATGAGCAAGAAAAACAGACAGTCACATCAAAGAACACCAGATATAAGGTGGAAACCCAATGTGGGTGAAAACCACCTGCTGCAATATGTCTCTATCCTCTTTCAAATTAGAAACTCCTTTTACAATGGTCTTGTACTGGTGCAGTCCTTTACCAGTACGCAGGCTGCAACCTGCAGAGAGCTACACTCTCTCTCGTTTTCCAGTCTCTCCTGGAAGGGAGCTACAACCCCCTACTTCTTTTCTTACAAGGACCACTTTTCATAAACATCAAATTATTATTAAGTACATGTAGATTTGACAGTCAACTGCAGTAACCAGATCAACAAAACAGAACTAAACCTAGAACACCTTATCAACAGAAAAAAATTCAGTCAACAGAAAGTCATGAGACAGATACGCAATTTTCCTTTCTCTAGCCTGCGTCGCTACGCACTTCACCTTCTGCTTCCCTGCGTATACCCACAGAGTTCCTTCTGCTGTGTCACGTGCTCACGCACTACTTCTTCTACCGCACTGCTTACAGTACGCACCCAGATACACTATCGCGCCGCGTACTGCCACTGTAGTCACGCACTCAGAAAGACTATCGCACCGCGTACTTTTACTGTGCGTACGCACCTGAACCACTGTTGCACTGTGCACCCACACAACCCTTCTTCTTTTGCTTCGGCGTACCCACACAATCACCCTTCTGCTGCTCTGCGTACCCACGCAGTCACCCTTCTGCTGCTCTGCGTACCCACGCAGTTACCCTTCTTCTGCTCTGCGTACCCACGCAGCTCGCCTGTTTCTGCTCTGCGTACCCACGCAGAGGCACCGTTAAACACCTGCGTACTTCTGATTAGGGCCGAATTTGCAGATCACCAGTGTGCTACAGTTAGTCGGATGCCCAGATCTGATCATGCGCTCGAGAGATCACCCTTCACAGATTCGATTTCCACTTCACTTCCATATAGATCAAACTTTTGAAACAATAACCCAATATTTTAGATCTTAAGATATTCAATTTTTCAAAAAGATGCTTAGCCAAGGGATCTCCTTTGCTTTATATAGGAAAGCTCCTCCTAAAATCATGGATCAATACCACGAGCCAAAACCATAATAACACAAATACCGTCGTCTAAATACCAAAGATTAAACATAAGAAACCCCACGTGTGCTTTTCTCTGCCTTGAAGTGAGTGCACTGGGGGTACGCACCTCCTGAACGGCTGACCTGCGTGTTTGGCCGCGGTCCCTTCACGGTGTACCTGTAGGTACGCATCTTCTGAACTGTTCTCCTGCGAACTTCTTAATTTTAAACATATTGAGAGGCTTTCCACGGGTGTTTCCATCAAGTACAACATCTGTAACATATAGCCATACCAGAAACATAATGCCAACAAAAAGATCATCCAAAAGGGAGCACTAATACAACTTCTTCAACCATCATCAATGTGATCAAGATGAAGATTTCATATTAACTTGTCAAGTAAGTATCTTTCATTCTTTAATCAAATCTGGTAAAATGACTTCGTGTTTGCAAGGAGATATATAAGCTAGTTGGGTCATCGAAATTCCTTGCATGAAAAAGAAAGATAGACATAGTCCTTGAAGAAAGTGAAGTCTTTGAACACATCAATGAAAAGGTCTCCTTTGAATTCATGGAAAGGGATTATTATGAAATGTCCCCCCATATAGAAATATTGGAGACATGAAAGAGATGTATATGATAATATCGTAAGAATATTCTCTGAAGATGTGATAAATAAGGTCACATGACTTATATCTGATCTACACAATTTGAAGGTATCAAAAAATGAAGGGATATCTTCATAAGATCTCAATTGCAAGATCTGGGAGGGATGATAAGAAGATAATCATCATTGTTCTAAATGCACTAACTAATGAACAAGGTAACAAATGTCCATGGGGATAAGAAAGTTACCTCATTCAAAAACTTGTGGTGTCAATGCAAGATATAAGAAGACAAGTTGAAGGAAAAAGTGTTGAAGGTTAACTGACTCAAACATTTGCAGGAAGGAAAGAGAAGTTTGGAAAATTTGTTCCTCAGAAAAGAAAGAAGAGCATATCTGAGATTCAATGCTATGGATGGAAAAATTATGGACATTATAGGAAAGATTGTCCCAAAGAGTCAATATCAAAAGAGAAGAAGCCCATATCACCGAGTAAGTGGAGGAAGTCGAAAAGAAGAAGTCCAAGAAAGGAGGAAGTAAGAGATCTCTACTATGACTGAGATAGTCTCCCTCACAAAAGGTCTTGACATAAATTATAAATCTTATGTTATGGGATATGGATATAATAAATAATAAGATGCATCGTGGCATCTTGGAAGCATTAGAAACAAGAGCTCGTGACATCACCATAGGAAACATGAAGGATGTCTAGAAAAAAATCATGGCAGTCAAATGTGAAGGATATAGCTCTTAGGAACATCATTGCAAACTTAAGGAAAGAAATAAGTCATCTAGGACAAGTCTCATCATACATTAGTTTAAAAAGGGAAGCATCTATTGAATAAGGATATGCAAGATCCTTGTGATTCTATGATGGAATACTCATTGGAGGATTCATCGATCTAGAGTGGAGGAAAGTGTTTCATTAGAAAATTGAACTTGTGGAATTCATGGATGATGGTATGATAACATAAGAGATGAAGCAGATCAAGGGGTCGAAGATCTTTTCAATCATGGAAGTTGCTGAAAGAAGCCTAGATGACCTAAAGGTAAATGAGGTATGTATGCTTGTATTCAATACTATAATGTCTTGTTGTATGGTTGCAAGTAACATGGATCACTACTTCTATCTTGAGAAGCATGATCAACGGAAAAGGATCTACTCCTCTGAAAATATACAGGAAGGCATAGGTCACACTAGATGAAATCAACATAATATATCCTCATATATAGTGTGAGGTGGTTGACTACTATTGAGGAACTCTGATTGGAAACTCATGGGAATGAAATGTGTGAAGAAAGGAAGGAAGAGATCGTGAGATATGCAACCATGATAAAGGAAATCAACATCCAAAAGACCAAGAATATTTGACTGGGAAATCTCCCGGAAAGATATGATGACTCTGATGGAAGTCAGAAAAAGATGGAGACCCTTCACAATGGATATCTTTGGGAAATTTGTCGACATGTATGCAGGATGTTGATGCAAACTGGAAGATTTCATGATGAAAGACCGTCACAAAGGTGATTTTGATTTAAGTGTTCATCTCTTGTTTTTGAACTAATATCTGGATGGGCTTATGTAGGATTGCCAAAGGGAAGATTTGATGACTTTCAAGAGGACCATATTGAAGGATGTAAGATCCTTCTGGAAAATATGGCATGAAATCAAAATGACATGAAGCAAAGCCAAATGGGAAATTGATGGATCACTTTCTGATGATATGAGGACATGACAAACTCATGGATGAAAGTGATGGATAGTTTGTGCCCTATGAAGAAGTCCCTGAAAGATAAAGACTCCATGACAAAAGAAATTGATGAGATCAAAGAAGAGTGGAGTTCTTCAGGAAGTTGGTTTTTCCACATGAGGAGCTATTGTAGGTTTGCAGTTAAGAGGGGGTCTGGAAAAGAAGTTTCTTACTTGGAAGAAACTTGGAAATTCCTAAGCCAAGAGGGAGCTTAGGCATACCCCTTTTTGTAGGAATGAGTACATTCCCGATTAGAATATGGCCTCCCTATTTGAGAGGGAGAGATAGACATGACATTCTGGTCTTCACCTGGGAAGATAGAATGGAGGATTGGGTTATCATTTGGCATAGAAGAGTAGTCATGGATGACCGATATTCTTTGAGGGCTTGGGAGTCCAAGATAACAATAATCCTCATGGGACATACCTTGAGTACTCGGGTAGGTGATGTTTCGAGAGAGACAATGATGGGAGTGTTTATAAATCATTGGTCTTGCCATCATTGAGCTCAGATATTGTGGAGGTAAGGACCCGTTAGTCAAGGCCTTGCTATGTAACAATGCTAGTTGATATGATGCTATAAAAATGAGTTACCAGTTCAAAATTCTTCTTATGAGAAATTCTTTAGATTGAGAATGACCAAGTACCATTATGAATACCTCCCTAGTTAAGAGGGAGTGTTGAAAAGTTTAACTAGGTTCGGTCTTCATAATGACATGTATTTGTGACTTTTTTAAATGATCTAATGAAGAAAATAAAATTATTATTGTACGCCTTACTTCATGGATTTCATGAGCAAGTGATTTTATTTTTTAGATGGCTCCCATTGAGAGCCTTAGGATTGGTCATTAAAATTCAGAGTCTATGTCATGTATGAAGAATTCTTCTTGGGATATATCAATGTATATGAGTATACAAAATTTCTAGATAGCCCTCCAATGACAAGCACTAGTCATCGTCTTCAAGTCAACCTTAAAATGAATAAATTAAACTCATGTTGGCTCACAATTAAAGGGACACACACCTTCGATAGATCATGTCAACTTATTTATGTAGACAAACTACTATATATACAAAGCTAGGCTCTTCACATTGACACACATAAAAATTGGATTTGTCTATGAGATTTTCGAATGACAAATACAGTCAGAAGTTTGGTCGTATTTCTGTGGTTTTGGAGGACAAAAGGCAGTAAAGGAATGTTCAGATCTATGCATATCTCTGAATTTTCGGTTGTGTATTACAGAGATCAATTCAGATCTCTAAACAGAGATGAACTTAGGTTGAAGGAGAAATAAGGAAGTTAATGAAGGGACAACGAAGAAGTCTAATAAATAGTGGCAACAAGGAAAAATCAGATCACCCTTGTTTTAGGTCTCCTACTTGGTGAAGAAGTCTACAGTTTTTTGATAAAGGCAATTCAGATCCCCCTTGAGTATAGTTGGGGTGCCTAGATTTAATACAGGAGATGAAACTTGGATAGAGAAGGTAGAGACAACTAGGAAATCTTCAGTTCATTGATGATGACAGTAAGAAGGTCCTATGAGAAGAGATCTAGATGAGATCTCAGTGATGTCAATGTTTCAATGCTCAAAAGATCAAAGAGGAAAAGGAGTCAAGAGAAGAGAAGAAAATCAAGAGGACTTGTGGCTTGGTCTTGGAGTGGCTAATAGGTCAAGGGTCTTGGCTTGAAATTCGTCAATTGGAATCTCTAGAAGAAGAATTTGTGTGGGTTTTTCTCTCAAAGAGTGAGAGGTTTTGGCCTTGGGTCATAACCTACATGCTATGTCTCTTGTCTATTTATGTTCATGTATTGGTTATTGTTTGATGAAGAAGAACACTAATAATCTAACAAGAAGAAGATCCTAATCTAAAGAAGTAAAAATAATACACAAGAAACCACTAATAAAAGATAAATCACCTAATGCTACGATTTCTCAATAGTACCTTCATAATAGGAACCACAATTGCTAACCATCTCCTATTCTTTATGTGGTCATATTATGTTGATTTCATCTTGTCAATATTTAGAAGACTTCAAGGCATTTTGTCTACATGCCTTCATGTATCATTCTTATGGAAGAGATTTTTCTTCTTAAATCATGCTCATGGGATAGAGTATTCAACCATTCTATTTGATACTATATGATAACATGACTTTGTAAAATATATACATACCTCTTCCTTCTTTCGATCATATAGACTTCCTTGTAGCAACTTCCTTTACTTGCTTGAAGATGAAAACTTCAACCAAATTGACATGTTGCATATCTTTGTCATCATACCTTACCAGTGGATAACACACAAGGTGGAGCGTGGACTATTTGCGAGGCTCTTGCTTCTTCTAAGTAGAGGTGAACCTTCTCATAGAGATTCTAGTGGAGGATCTTGATGATCCTCTTTCTGCAAATGCTTTTTTCCCATAATGATGATTTATGATGATCTCTTTATCTTCTATCTTACTATATGAATTTGTACAACCATATATACAACTACTTCGGTTATCCATATATGTTTTCAATGAAGATGTCATGATTTAAATCCTTTATATCATGATGACTACTTTGACTATATGAATGATTGACCTTCCATACCTCTATGATGAAGTTATCTATATCTTAGATACAATGCATCCTATCATACTTGTGATGATTTCCATAATAGCTACCATCTTCTATAATTGAAAAGAACTAAGTGAAGGTTTAAGAAATCCATTAGGGTGGAAAGTGAATTGATTTATCTTAGTATGACATTCTCTTGTGATGTTTTATTATTAGATCTTCTTATTTCAATATATTTTATTCTTATCATCTAGACTAATGCCAATCAATAAAAGGAGGAGGACACAAGATGTAGACACATTGCTAGGGAAAAACCCCTATCTAGGGGAAAACCTAGTCAAGAACTCTTCCTTTAGTAGATTCAATACAAATTTGAGATATTCAAGGCCCTGATAACCTAGACCAAAGACTACTTCCATCCATCAAGTCAACCTTGTTAGATTATACTTCAATTCCGAGTCTTATATTTAGTGTTTTCTTCTTCAATACTTTGCAAATACAACCTTCTCGTGCTTCAATTCTATGGCAGCCTTCTCATGCTTAGATAAGCCTTGTTGTAAGCCTTGTGGTAGCCTTATCATATTTTGGTCCTATTACATCCTTACCATAATTCGATCCTGTGGCAGAATTCTTATACTTCTGTCCTGTGGCATCCTTACCTTCAATCCTAAGGCAACTTACATTGGTTTCAGTCTTGTGGCATTCCTCATTATGCTTCTGTCATACTTTATTTGTGTCACACTTCAGTTCTGCAGTGGCATCATAACTCGGTACTACAATAATCTTATAATAGAGATACTGTTCGGTCCTGAAGTGTTACTGTTATAGTGTCAAACTTTGGTTCTGTGGTAGCTCAGAACTTAGGTCATGTGGTGGCAACCTAGACTTCGGTCCTGTTGTGTTGGTAGCCTAGACTTTGGTCTTGTGGTGGTAGTCCTAAACTTTGGTCCTGCAATGACACTCTGACCTTTTGCACCATCGAATTATCCTTGATTGTAATTCACCGAACTTATATCTTATATCTCCTTGTTGAGTGAAGTCTACACGCTTATTTATAATTGTTTCCCACTAAAAATGGGTTGACATGAGTTTGTTTGAGAAGCCAACTTGTAGAATATTAATTTAGAGGCCAAAACCAAAGTGACTTGATGGATGAAGCATTTGACATAACAAAATAGATTTTGACTTAGACCATAAAGATCCTAAAAGTCTACAATGGAGGCTTGACTGATGACAATTGACCCAAGCATGAAACCCATGCTTTAATAAGTCAATTTAATTGATAATATTTTTTTCTTTCTTTCTTTTGATAAATATATTTCATTATGACTCAAGTACAATTATGAGGACCAAGCCTAGTTACATTCTTCAACACTCCCTCTTAACTAGGGAGGTATTAATACTTACATATATCTATAGAGGTACATGGAATATCTTAAAACACATTATCTACGAAGATTTTAGGCACTTACGCTACCACATACTAGAGTCCTGATTAGGGAAATATATCTAGGTGGGACTAAGATGGACTAAAGCTTTCAACTTCTCTAGGTACCATTAGGCTTACTTGCTAAGCATCAATCCAGGGAACTTGGTGCGTAATGCAAGGTCAGAGCTATATGACAAATGCCACCTTCTCTACTTCGAGAACTAGACATCAACACATATGCCAACTAGATGTCCTCCCAAACATTTTGTATCACACAAAATGCCTCCTCAAGTCTCTTCCAAACACTTTTTGTTAACGAAATCAGTGATATCAACCAAACCAAACATGCTTCTCAAATATTCAAACTTCTTATTAGGAAGAGACTATGTTAACACATCAACTACATGTTCGTCGGTTGGAACATATTGTAGCTTCATGATCCCATCTTGTACCAAAATTCTAACATAGTGGTACCTATTGTTGATATGCTTCATCCTTGCATGAAACACGAGATTTTTAGATATCTTAATGCTGATTTGATTATCACAATTTATAACAGTAGGACTTAGAGGTTTCTCAAACAATTCTAATAAAAGTTTCCATAATCATATAACTTCCTTTCCTACTACACATGCAACAACATATTCTACAACTGGATCTTTCTTTCCTTCTTTTCGCAACACCTTATCATTCTCCAATTTCTTCTTCAACGTATCCATCATGACTATAATATGCCCTCCCTCTCAACTTGGGATATATACTCTTTCTTTTATCCAGGCTCCCTCTTGACTTAGAGAGATTAAGTTCTTTCTATGGCATCAAAGAATCTTTCATGGCTTCCATCCTTCTTATGAGAGTTATCTTGATCATCATCTTTCATATAACTTTCTTCATCATTTTTATCATCAAATCAACTTTACTTACGGACATATTCATCATCTTGAAGATTATGTACCTACACATCTTAGACAACAAGTACAACCAAATACATATATTGAAGCATGAAGTTCACTATATTAGAATCATACAATAATGGAAGCATTAGACTCTAGACATCAAATACCAAAAAATAGTTATATTCATAATTAGCAAGAGACACATACTTCTATACTTCAACTTCTTGCTCGGCTTAGGTTATAACCCCTAGATCACATCAGTAACTCAAACAATATATCAATCTCATTATAACTAGGGTCTCAATATTACTTCCAGAGATATGACATACTCTACTAAAATATATTGCAAACCCTAGAAGCAATTCAAACAAGTATATTTCTACAATGCATCCAACAAATTTAGAACTCATATGTTAAACTTCCACTAGAATTTAATGAAAACCTTGGATTCTGTCTTTGAGACACTAATCAAAACCAATCACAACACAATCTAAGGTTTCAACTAAATGACCAACTTTTTCTAGGGTTTGTTGTAAACCCTAGATTTTATCACGATAATAGAAACAATACCACCATATTTTAGAATATCAAACTTATACTAGGGCTTAGTTACAAACTCTAAAACTTATCAACAATTAAGTTAGCACATATACATATCTAGGATAATCATGCACACACATATATTAGACAAACCCAAGGCAAAAAATATCAATATATTTAAAGTCAGACATATAACAATCTTGATTAGGCTAGGGTTTTGATCAGATGGACAAACATATACCTAGGGTTTCTTTCCTAGGAGCTTACTTTTGATACATAAGGGTTTTACTCATAAACCCTAATTTACCAAAACCTCAAGGTCTAGGAATACATTACCATCCAACCCTAAAGGACTAGGGTTTCCATAATAATACTAAAACACCAAACATGACATTACCATCAAAACCCCAAACATTAAAATAGTAGTATTTTCTAGATTTCATTAGTAACCTTAAGGAGACTAGGGTTTTCACATTAGCATTGACATACCCTTTGGTTAGGGTTGTACAAAGAAACTTTTAGGGTTCCACAAAATAATGAATGATTTAATGAGAGTGGATTCAATCTAATGATCAATCACCCAAATAAGAATATTTAGGATTCAGAGGTCCTAGACATAATGCTGATAGTAACACAAATTTCATAAGATAATGAACGTACCTTTTGAAAGAGTTTTATAAAGCGTATAGTCTAAGACGCACCTGGAGATGTTCCTTAACAAACGTTGTAGGGATTCCTTGAAGTGCTTTCTTCGAATTAAGCCAAGATCTTTTATACATGTAACAAATACTTTCAAGCAAAATATGTGATACCAAGAACATGATGTTAATTTTCATTCTAGATTTTTGATGCAACAATGGAGGATGGAATCCTTGGATAAACCCTATATATATCAAGAATCAACTTATCTTTTCTTCCAAACAACACTAGGATTTTACTTGAAAACCTTAGAAGATAAGGATTATAGTTCTTATATGACAAGAGATTGTATGTCACCTAGGGATTACAATGTTTATCCTAGACTAACTATAAACAAGGATTATATGGATCATCTAAGATTTTATACTATTAGATATATTGAAAATCTAGAAGCTCATAAAATAAATATACGTACCTCGTGTTTACATACCTTTTATTTGATAGTCCATTAGACTTGTTGCATATGAATTTGTTAAGTAAGGAACAATGACCAAAATTTTCAACGTAGGAAGACCTTAACTTTGACAAAATCTTTCATATACAAGAGCATAATGCTGGGAGGTTCTACGTGAGATACCTGACTACCTCTACATGGCACATACGCCATCTGTATGTTCACCAGGGATGTTCCTTTTTAGGACTATTCTTGTCTTGGATTCCCAATCCTCAAAGAATATTGATCCTCTTAGACCGCTCTTGTCTTGGATACCTATCCAATCCTCAAAGAGCATCGGTGCATTTCCTTTCTTAGATTTTTCTATCCTCAAGGAAATCACAAATGCTTATCCAATCCTCCATTCTCCATTCTCCCTCCATGGCCTTCAATTAGACTTATGGTTATTAGTCTCGGTCAAATGCATGGCACAAGAAGGGGAGAATACAAATGTGATGTTCATCATCATTCCCTCTCAACTAGAGAGTAGATCCATATTTCCTCTTGATTAGGAAATAGATCCTTGCTCCTTAAGAATTTAAGGAGACTCCTTTACTCCCTCTCAAATATAGAGGAGATTCCTAACTTCCTTTCAACTAAGTTGTCTTAACCACAAGTTCTCTATCTTGTTTCCCTAAGTGTACGCACTACTAGTTCTTCATGGAGTTAGTTGCAGGGCTTCCTCTTTCCTTTGCATCAAATTATGCCAAGCTTTATTCCTTCCTAGGAATTTTGGAGCCATCCTTTTCCTTCAATATTGTGACATGATTCAGACCATCAACCTTTCACATTACTTTCCTTTCGTCATCATCAATGAAGGCATTATATTGAGCTTTGTCAAACTTCAAGCTAGTCATAGCTCCCTCATGAAAGTGATCTTTGTTGTTGAACATGAGGTTATCTTCTTTCACTGCTACCTTTCATTCCCAAGGTGATAATGTGAACACCCTTAATTGCCAAACCCATATACTCAATTCCTATGTCTGTTGAATTGAGTTTAGCACCCACTTTTGAAATTGCCTCAACTGTCATCATTCATTCATGTAATATCTTACCAGGTAGGAAAACAATATATTAACCAAATAACCAATATCAAAATGCTAAATATTAGACTACATTTTCATGATGGCTTCTCATCAAAGCATCAATTTTCTTGATTTCTTTGAGATCAACATCCTTTCGAATGATCTATCTCCACATGAATCCTTCTTCATGCATTAATTTTAATTAGAGTACCCATGGATCGAACTAAGTTACAATATCTTCCTTGGAGTTGTTATTGTTAACTCCCTTTCTTTCTTTTCAGAGACTACTCTTAGATGATTTAAACATGTTAATATTATTAATAATTTTTGAACCATTTTGGATTAAATATATTTTCCTAACAACTAGTTTTCTAATATGAATAAGTCAACCCATAACATACAAGATAACATTTAATTACTATTTCTAACTAAATATAGAATATTTTTCCTTACCTCGAGTCCCTAAATAATTATTTTCTTTACCTTCTAACTAATCCACCAACAACTAATTTTTAACGGCCAACTCTAGGCAATGCTGCATCCTTACTATTTATTCCTTCTGATCAATGGATTTATCACCTTGTCCCGATGATGAACCACATTAGTTGGTTCGAAACGCCAACCAAATCCTAACTATGTGATTAATCTGAAATACTTTCTGCTACATTATGGATCACAAAAGTCTTAGATCTAACACTACTCTTGACGTTGATCAATATCTTATGTAATCTTTGCTTCCATACAACCATCTAACCACTGATCTTAAATGAACCTGCTTCTGTTGAAGATAGAATTCTTTCCTAGGAGTGGAAAGACTACAACTTGACCATCTGCATTCCTTCATCCTTCAAAAGTATTGTTTCCATACTAAATGGAATATATACCACTCATGTCATAATGCTTCTTCCAAGAACCTCCTAAATAATGGTTCTTATAGGATCTTTATGATCCATTTTTGAAAAATGTACTCTAACATTATGTTAGAAAAATGTTCGGATGAACAATTCCTTCATCCTTCAAAAGTATTATTTCCATACTAAATGGAATATATACCAATAATGTCATAATGCTCCTTCCAAGGACCTCATAAATAATGGTTCTTATAGGATCTTTATGATCCATTTTTGCAAAATGTATACCTCTAACATTATGTTAGAAAAATGTTTGGATGAACAATAATATGCAATGTGGTCCCAATCTTAATTTTGAGAGCTAGATGATTTTGTCCAAAGCAACTCAATAATGTGAACTCTAATTTTACTATCACAATGGCATGCTTCATCTTCATATCAATGTGTTCCTATGAACTCATCATGTCCATCAGGGTCCTTACAGTTCCCTCTTTCCATTATGCTCATCATTTTCAAGAAGTCATTAACAAGCACAAGAATTTCTTTGCTTTGCCATCCTTCTCATCTTGCTTTCTTCATTACATACTTGCAATATTCACCAACAAGTACAACCAAAAAAAATATACAAAGGCAAGAGCGTGATGTCAATTTTGTCAATCTACAGTTTCTATGGTATCTCAGAGGATGAACTCTTAGGGTTTTTATATACAAACCCTAAATTCCTTGATCTTACTCTTGATAAGATTTTTCACTTTCAGCGGAAACATCAACCATAGGATTTATGATGTCACTTCCTAAGATTTATCCAATTCAACCCTCACTAGGGCTTATCTTATACTCTATATTATCTGCAAACCCCAAATGTTTTTATTTCAATAGCTAGGGTTTTTATAGAGGGAATAAACACAAATAAGGTTAGGGTTTTTCATATTTTCTAGGGTTTTCTAATTCAAATGCCATCTAGGGTTTACAAATACTAGATGACATTAAACATAATAGTTATGAACCCTAAATTTCTATCATACAAAATACACTTGTAAAATCCCTAATGCCCTAATGACTATTTAGAGCCTTTATTATAATCTTAATTTACAACATAAAAGCAAAGTATACATACCCATGCCTTTTTTTGCAAGGATTTGTTGACTCACTCTTCCAACAAAGGTTCACATATCTTCTTCCATGAACCTTTGTCAAGTGATTTATTAATCAATGATGACTGTCATCAAATCATTAGCATATCAACTCTTTTCTCTGAAGGCTCCAATTCGGCTTTATGCAATTGCTATACATATTACTTAACACATTGTTGTCGATATCAACAACATCTCACGGTCATCTCCAACCTTGTCGTTAAGATATATTTTCTTAATGAGGTATAGTCGATGCCAAATAACCGAGATCCTATGACACTTAGAATCAAGATCAAGCAGATTCTGTGAATGAGAGCCACGAAGTGATGTTATTGTCATCGCATTGTCATGTATGCGAGCCACAATACTTCAACAGATGCGAACCATCTGAATCTCTTATGATGCCATTGTTAGAAGATAGAACTGAGTCTCAAAGATTCAAGTTTAAGCAATAAATTTGATTATTTGAGCCTCTATCATGTCAATAATCCATCGTAAACATAAAGGGAGCCATGGATTGTTGATCCCAAGTTATACAGACTGCAATTCATTTGTGTGATGTCACCTTATATATGTGAACTATAAAAATGTGAATGATGCCACTATTCAGAACATTCGATGTCGTCCTTTAGATCATTTTTTGAATGTTATGAATAGTGGCACACACACACACACACACACACACACACACAAACACACACATATATATATAAGATCTGAGATGTGATGCATCATGCCCTCAAAGGTGTGAATTACTTTTTTTCAGAGAGAAATAAAGCAACATTACTTTATATTGAGACAATATAAAACTTCAAAATATATAGATAAAAGTTCTGCCAATCAACTAGGCATAGGCGCAGATACATCTGCAATAGTCCTATAGAGTTATCAGCTTCAATAAACAAAACATATTCAAAACATATTCACATGGAACTGTATGTAGTTAAACAAAAAAACATATGAGAAGTGTAGCTGGGGCATCAACAGAGAAAGGATCAATAAGACCAGCAGAGGCAAATACATGAGATGACCTGTATATGACAGGCGTACTCATTAATCCTTGCATCCATAGACCATGTTCTAGGTGGCGAAGATGTTTTCCAAGATGGACTTAAGAGGAACCTTTGAGTCATTGAAAATTTTTGAATTCCGCCATTTCCAGGAGCACCATAGAAAAATTAAGATGAGAAAACGCCGAGGAGCTCTTTGCCTGCTCCACCAAACGAATGATGCATGGGAAGAGACAAAATCAACGTGAGGGAAACCATAAAAAAAAGCCAGATCATACCAGATTTGTCGAGTAGAGGTGCATTGGAAGAACATGTGGAAATTTGACTCCTCCGCAGCTTCGCACATTGAACACCTGCTAGGACCATGCCAACTTCTTTTTCTTAAATTGTCCCAAGTCAGCTTCTTATTGTAGAATACCAGCCACACAAAGTAGATAATTTTCAGGGGGCATCTCGCCTTCCAGAAGACCACAGGAAACTTTCCACGTGTAGGAGAGACCTTGGAGAGGATCATGTCCGAGTATATGTCTCGAACCCGCGCTGGCAGCTGTGCATTTGGCACTGACCATGAAAGGTGGTCCGTCATCCCAAAACGTCGAAGCCCATGATAACCAAAATAATCTGTGATAGATTTCCAAATGACGCCCAACTCATCCGACTAGCAAAGGTCTTTTGCGTCCTTCCAAATGGGAATAGAGCCGTGCCAAGAAAAAATGAGCTTATCCCATGAAAAGATACCACTCCAATGTAGAAAGGATAAAAGATTTCCGGGGGTGGTAATATAGCTGTGACCGCACATAATAGGATCGATGCCAATTAAAATCCTGTTACCAGTGTAAATCCTCCATTTCAGGGTCTTCAAAAAGTATTGCTCTATCTTCCGAAGACTGAGCCAAATAGAAGAACCCTGTTTTGTCCCAATCGACCCCGATCTATACCAGTATTCCATATTTTTCCCTTTCAAGTACTTCACCTTGACAATATTACTCCATGGACCTTCGCCATATATACCTTGCCATAAGGAGTGACATAGGAGCGCACGGCCGAATATCCTTAAGTCCATAAGTCCCCAACCTCAATGATGCTTGGGTAAAGAAATACAATCCATCTTGGCGAGATGATATTTTCGCAGATCAGACTTTCCGCCCCAAATAAAATTAGCCGATACCTTGTTCATCTTGTGGATGATGCTTGTAGGAAGGAAATACAAATGAGCCCAATAGATGGCCATCTGAGACAAAACCACTTGAGTTAAAATAATTCTGCCAGCCAATGAAAGACTCCTGTATTCCCAAGCCGAAATCTTTTTATAATATCTCTCAATTAACCACTGCCAATCATTTTTAGAATATCCTTTAGCTTTTAGATGGAAGCCCAAGTATTTAAGGCCATCCCTGAGCGGTCTAGTTCCAATCCCAAACAAAGCAGCAATCCATAACACCAAATCCATGTTGGAATCGTTATGGTAAAGAGTGGATTTCGACTTATTAATAATAAGTCCCATGGCTCTTTGGAATCTAACAAGAATGTCGAATAAAGAGATCCACGAATCCCTGTAGAGCATAGCACATAGAAGCACATCGTCCACAAAAAGGTTGTGAGATATGAAATTGTTCCTACAAATCTTGACAGGCCTAACTCTGTTTTCTGAAACTAACTTGTTAATATGAATGCTGAGGGAGTTCATAGCCAGAATAAAAAGAAGAGGCACGAGTGGGAATCCTTGATGAAGGCCTCTTTCAGCAAACAAGAATGGGGAAGGGATGCCATTGATAATAATCACATAGTTAACATTTTCCACGCATGCCATGATCCATTGGATGGCATCTAGCCTCAAACCAATCTTCGCCAATAAACATCTGATAAAACCCCAATCTAAACAATCATAAGCCTTTTGTAGATCGATTTTTAAAATGGTCAAGTCAATATCTTTTGAAATCATTGAGAACATGCATTCCTAAGTATTTGCCACAGCATCCAGAATATTGCGTCCTTTTAGAAAAGCATGTTGGTCCTTGGAGAGGAAGGAAGCCAGCGTTCATTTAATTCTCTCTGCAATAATTTTTGAGATGATTTTGAAGGATATGTTGCATAAATATATCGGTCTGAAATCATGAAAAGAGACCACATCCACCTTTTTAGGAATTAATGTAATTAGAGTGGATGTCGTGATGTGGTGGATGTTCCCAGACGTTCTAGAAGCTCGAATCATCCTTAGAAGATCCTGTTTAATGATATAAAAAAATGGGTAAAAAATTCAATAGTCCAATCGTCCGGGCCTGGACATTTGTCCTTTTTAAAAGCCTTGAGGATTCCATATAGTTCTTTCTCGGTAATAGGCTGTAACAGGGAGTCGTTCATTTCATCATCGAACATTTGAGGGATCAATTCAATACCCCAAAGGATATCCTAGAAAGCACTGCCCTTCCCTCTACTATATTGATTCTTAAAATGACGGACAGCTTCGCAAGAAATATCTTGTTGAGAAACATAAAAACCCCCCTTTCCATCACTGATCTTCTAGATGGTATTTTTCTCACGTCTGACATTAGAAAATTTATGAAAGAATTTCGTATTTCAGTCCCCTTCTTTGAGCCATAAGGCTCTGCTTTTAAGTCTCCATGTGGATTCTTCCTGCTTTAGCAGAGAGAGTTTTCTTCTTTCGAACTCCCTTAATCGGTATTTTATGTCGAAAGGGCAGAAATTGGAATCCATGGAATTAATAATACTGTCCAGCTCCCGTTGAGTGTCCTGAAGAGTCTGTCTGTCCTTCCTCCTTTTGTCCTTTTGCCATTTTTTAACCAGCTTACTCACAGCCGCCATCTTGTCTCTAAAAGTCGAGATCAGAGGATGAGTTGCACGAGCCGATAAGTTCGTCCAGGCTTTGGAAATGATATTGTTGAAGATCGGATCATCCAAGTATGTTCTATTGAATTTAAAAGGATACCCCTTCCTGTAACCCTTTTCCTGCCAGTTCAAAAAAATTGGACGATGATCCGAAACAAAAACATCCCCAATCGAGGAATAAGGCATACCCAGTTCCTCTAAAATGTCAACATGCATAATAAATCGATCGATTATTTTGGCAATGTATGCCTTCTCTGCTCTGCCATTATCCCATGTTGGCTTCATATCCGATGGGACGATATCTACAAAATTCTTATATCCACCGAGATGTGGGAAACGAATCATAGTTGTCAGATGTGAACAATCCTTCTCACATATTGAAATACAATGCCATCTCATATAGAGTGCCTTCTTTCTAAACCTTTAGCTTTGATACCCTATTGGAAATCAGAAGGTTTTCAATTTTATCTTAGATTTCCATTACATGATAATTATTTGTGAGCTTGTCACCGTTATTATTATTATTTTGTTTTCTTTCTTCATCCAGTAATTAACCTAAAACATGAAGATCACAGAAGACAATAACACAAAATATAGGCTCTAAGCCAAGGTTATTTTGTTTTCTTTCTTCATCCAGTAATTAACCTAAAACATGAAGATCACAGAAGACAATAACACAAAATATAGGCTCTAAGCCAAGGTAAAACCTCTCCTGGGGAAAATCCAAAAAATTCTCTTATAAAATAAAATTAAATGAGATATCCAAGACCCATAATCACAAAAATTTCCACCTCAAGATGCCAAGTCAAACCTTCCTTCATTTGAACAGATTGATCAACTAGAGACCAACAACAAGAGGAAAAACAATACAGATCTTCCACAAACCCTATATCCAAGAAGAAATCCTTTCTTCCAAACTTCGTCCTCCACTTCTTCTCTGCCTTTCTCTGCCATATTTTAGACCAAAATCCATCCAATTGTGTGTCCAAATGAGGCCCATCTATCCTTTATTTATATAGTTAAGAGGGGTGTGAATAGACATATCCATTGTGGCAAGGCCAATTTGACATGTAGGCCGATTTGGCATCTAGAGGGGTTTCTGTCCCAAAATTTACATTTAAAAAGTTCTTTTTCATTTTCTTTTACAATAGGTCCAAAATAGGACTTTGAAACAAAAACCTAGAAGCATGAAGAACATGCTTATCTAGAATAATAATAATAATTTTTCTTTTTCTTTTTACAAAATAAATACATAATGGTACAAATTATGAAGACCAATACTAGTTACATTCTCCAACGCATGGGTTATCTAACCTTTGAGATGTTGGGGAAACTTGCCTTGAGGAGATAATATCCATCCATAGAACAATGAGTGAGTAGTTACTAAGTTGATAGTGGTGGCTGATCCCATTGTTGCCGTTAATCTAGAGTGTTTTTTAAGGCTTTACACTAGGGTGCTAGATTTTATAGTAATAGGGATCTTTGAACTCACTCTCTTAAAATTATTCTTTATCTCACCCAAAAAATCTAATCATTGCATACTTGACTTTGGGTGAGTGTTGTTGTACAAACTTTATGGGGCATTTAGGTTAAGTCTATTTGGGTTACTTGATCCTTAAGATCTGTCGGGGAAGCCTCCCTTGTGGGGATTGTATTCAACCATAGAAGCAAGGGGAGCGATTGCTAAGGTGATATTTGTAACTCTAATTGTTGCTCTCAATAAAGATTATTTGGTAAGGCTTTGCACTAGGGTGTTAGATTTTGAAGTAGCAATCTCAACTCTCAACACAGAATTAGTGAGGGCAAACCTTCATTTGGTTGAGGGGAGTCCTAAGGCCGTGTGATCAATGTTGTTGAAGCTAGATACAATGAGCAATGAGTCTTTGACAAGCATCCACAAGAAATGTTCACAGTAGGCGACTTTCTCGTGGCCAAAAGGTTGGGGGAGATATCTAAGTAAGTAGCATAAATTGTCGATATGTCTTCCTCGATTCCCTGAGTAATCTTCCTATTTAATGATTGATGGTGGTTGGGGACATCTAGATAGCATGTGAAGAGGAGAGACACTCAACGGAGATGGTGATAGTTCAAAGAAGTAATGAAGCAATCTCCTTAGAGGATTGAAGTGCCATATATAGTTTTCTCACTTGACCTCAGGTCGGTCATCAAAATCTGATTCCTGTGAAGAAGGGAGACAAGCATTATGCTTTGAAGGTGCCGCTATTGGCGGTAAAATTGGCTTGGATAATAACGAGAGGAACAATCTGTTTGGAACAATCATATGTTGTGGCATTATGGATTGGATCGATAATTATGTTGTCTCATTGAGTGACCTTTGCAGATTCAGAAGTGACCATGCACATATTCTCGGGTTTAATATTTACCTTTAATGAGACTATATTCAGCATCAGAAATGAAGAAAATAAAACAAGAATATAGGCTGTGCACTTAAAGTGATAGATAACATCTAGTTTGTAATGTCAATTTGGTCCAGTTAAGGAGTGCTATCTTCCCCAGGTTCAATATCTGCCAGTGATATGTTGATCTCTATATTGTTGTATAAGGGAGCTTATTCTGAAACTTGAAAGATCATCCACTGTATGATAGCTCTTTCTCTATCGTGCTTCCTTGAAATAATCCTTTCATATGTTTCTGTGGTTAGAGATAGTGCCAACTGAATTATCCCATTTTTAATTTGCAACAACAGTAATTTTTAGCAATATTGATTGCAGTAAACATGGATATGTCTATTTCTAAGCAGGGATTGACTTTCTGCTGATTCTTTCATACTTTTCAAATTATGCAATTCTTTTCAGCGCAGTACTCCCAGTATGGCGAGCAGTAGATGTCTCAAGTTAGTTTTCTGTGTCATACCTTTTATGTTCTCAAATGGTGAATTAGGCAATTCCTTTCCTGCTTATTTTAACCTTTGACTAGTCTTAGTGTATGCTATTTTGAGCCTGGGAAAAAACGCTAACAAGTTTTCATTCCTTTCAAACGAAATAAATCCTTGAGAAATAACAAGTTATATAATGGCATGCAATTTGAAAAAAAGCTATCGTACTTGCTGAACAGCATTAACTTTTTTTCCAGCGTTCTTGTTCTTACCCCTTACACAAGTTTTAGTGGAATTTGGAGGAGTTAATTATCTAATTGATATCAGTATTATTTGAGATTTTGTATTGATTTGTATAAAACTTCAATTCGTTGACTTAGTTAATGTTTCAGTAATTGTTTTATTTCTTGGTCACTTCCTGTTATTTCTTACTTCAATCCATCATTATTGGTTTCTTGGCTTATGTTTCATAGAGTTTTTAGGTGGTATGCGAACATCAAGCATTGCCTTAATGACCGTCATTACTGTTGTATGAAGAGTAAGCAATGAAAGATACAAAATAATACTCATCTTGAAGTACATAATCAATGCGCATGTGAAACTAGAGCCATAGTTGTTTGAGCAGGGGAGTAGAAAGTGTGACTAGTTGTGATGGTTATATTCGAGTATTTATCAAAAAATTGCGTTATTTCTAGTTTCCTTTCTTTGCCCAGGAAAAAAAATTGTGTTAAATGGCTGAAAATGCATATGACAATGATTAACATCTAGACATCAGCCCTAATTTTGGGGTGAAAACATGCAATTAAGGTTAGATTTCCCCTGTTATGTTTATTAAATGCAATCCCTTTCAACAGGACAATAACAAATGGTGGACAATAAATTGCTATTTAATGCAAATTTAAGCTAACTGTAAACCTAGTTACCATAAATTTAAGAGAAAAAGCAGAAAATAAAATGACCACCACAAACTAATGTAGTGCCTTCTCTCAATTAGGCAATGGAGTCAATGATGGTGAGGTCAAAGATAGATGGGCTTGGATGAGGTGGGTGGAGGACTAAGAAATCTCTCTCAGAAACTCTAATGACTTTCTCTAAGTGGAGATTTAAGATCGAAGGAGGTATACACAAATTTCCTTTTGATGGATTCTTGAAAGACTAATTTTGCAAAGCATAAAGAAACAAAATTTCATAAAGATATTGAATTTTTTAAATATGGCACAATGAAACCCTCATTTCAAAAATTTGCATGCAAAATGTAAGAAAATTAACAATAAAATTACACCATTCAATCAAGAATCACCTCATCAATCCAAGAAAAGTCTCCTCATGCTAGATATCCCTCCCAAAGAAATTCACTCCACCAAGATCACATTGCCTCCAAGATAAAAGAACAAAAGAGCTAGAATACACTTCTTAAGAGAGATAAGTGTTGTGAAGTGTGATGATTCAAAATGAAAGTGACTCTCCTCTATTTATATGAGGGAAACCATGTCACTTTTCATTAATTTACAAGTAAAAGCCCTCAAAAGTTTATTTGTGCATTCAACTAGGGCTAAAGGTCAATAAGTTGATGTTAAGATACTCCAAAATATGATAAATACATCAAAATAGCGGGAATAAAGGCTCTCCATGATGACTTCATCCTCTCGAAATGGACAATCTCCATCAAACACGTGATAAAGAGGCTCATGAGTGCTCCTCACTCCAAGAAATCTTCAAAGTGCATGAGTATATCCACAAACTCCTCCACCATGATGTCATCTCCAAGAAGGCTTATAATCACCCTTCTAGTTGCACGTGGGCATGATGTACTAGCCCTCACAAGTCATCTCAATGATCACCATCCTCCTTTGGGCTCTAGAAAAAGGCAACATCCATCAAATAGGGTTAAGGCTAGCTTGGGGGAATCTTGGGTTGATCTAGGTATTCCATCAAAGAAGCAAATACCTAGGCCTCTTTGTACAACACTTCAACATCTAGAAGTGTAGTAAGGAGCGTGCAAACATGTGGAGTCTCATTAAGGCCCAACATCCATCTCATGAGGGCTATGCTGGGGCTACGAGGTCATGTCTACTCTCAACAATGGGGAAAACATCGTCTAAAAGGAGTTGGATGTGTGGCAAGTCTTCCTTCAAAGGATCTCTGTTGCATGAGTAATGAACAACTTGAAACATGCCCTCAAGAGCAAGTGAGAGTAACATCATCAGGGGCAAAAATCATTAGTATCATTGTGAGCCATATTCAATGTTAGGGGCATAAAAATAGTGCACACAAACCTTTCCTTCCAATTTCTTTCTAGCTCAGGATTTGTAGGCAAGTTACCACATTTTTTTAGGTATGTTTATACCTCTAGATCAATTAGGTGCTTCCAACCCCCAATGAGAAGGACATGTCATAGGTAGACCCATCAATCCATATGTGCATTTGATAATGATGGTGAGAGGGAAAGACTTCAAGGAGGATGACCATGGCCATGGTACCAACTAGAGGGGATTCAACATCTGATCCAAGTGGCTCTAGGGACACACACAAGACAGAGGGCTTATGGAAGCTCAAAAATTAAAGTGATCAGAATACTCTCGAACTAGGACCAGAGCGTAGATCTTGTCATCCTGATCGTAGTGGTGCAAATGGTTTGTCAATCTGAGCTTGTATGAAGGAGAACGAGCCAATCAAAGTTTTGGTCAAAGTTGGGCTGTGGGCCAGGTTTAAGTGTTCTACAATTTGACCGACCCCGAGGTATGAAACCTAGCTCCCGAAAGAGGCCAAATTTGTTGGATCGTTAATTTGTCTAATATCCCCTATATATATATGAGGTGGCAGGCCACCACCCTTGCCACCCCCAAACTACATTAAAAAATTTCAATTATTAAAGGGCCGATGGGCCATGACCCCCGCCGACCCAACTGCACCAAACAATGCTATTATAAAGGGGTGGTTAGGCCACCTTCGGTGGACCCGGCCCACACCCCAACCATATATGTCCCTACAGTTTTTAAGAAAATGAAGATCAACAGCTCTTCTTTCTATCCTCACTCTAAATCTTTCGAGTAAATGGATTTCACGCCAAACATCCCCTCCGTGTTGGGACAAGATTCTGGATTTAAGAGATCTGTGGTTTGTATCTTTTGAATCAGTTTCCGGAGAACCCACAGTATGAACATTTTTGTGCCAACGTTTCAAATCCCAACTGGGATCCATCATTAAGACTTATGAATGATGATAAGGAAGAGATGCTGAGAAGGAAATAAATAATAATAGGGATGATTTTTTTTTTTTTTGGAAGAAGAATGTCGGCTTTGAGATTTTTGTCCCTACAGTTTTTAAGAAAATGAAGATCAACAGCTCTTCTTGCTATCCTCACTCTAAATCTTTCGAGTAAAATGATTTCACTCCAAACATCCCCTCCGTGTTGGGACAAGATTCTGGATTTAAGAGATCTGTGGTTTGTATCTTTTGAATCAGTTTCCGGAGAACCCACAGTATGAACATTTTTGTGCCAACGTTTCAAATCCAAACTGGGATCCATCATCAGGACTTATGAATGATGATGGATCCCAGTTGTCAGATTATTCCGAGGCATCGTCGAAATTGTCGAGGAAAGATAATGATGGGAACACATCCCCATCATCCCATGGCAGTGCCCATTGCAGGGAGAGAGCTGAGGCAAGCTCTCATCACTATGATAACACCAGCGACATTAAGGAAAGGTATAACCAGTCTCGATATTCAAATGTTCATTTCGATTGTAATCATGTTGTTAAAGATGAACGTAAATCATGGAATCAAAAAACATGTAGCTTTTGTGGATTATATAACCATACTTTTTCTAAGTGATGGAAAAGAATAGCAGCACACAAAATGATGAGGCATGAAAGACCCTCTCAACAATAGGTAAATCAGATTTGGAGGAAGAAGATCTATTGCAGTCATTGCAACAGAAGTGGCCATCAAAGTGCCACATGTTGGAGGCTCCATCTAGAGCAACGCTTTAAAGACAAAGCGTCGGTGCATGAACCAGGTGAAACACTTGTTCAACAAGAAAAAACACCATAAGGGGATGACCCATTCACAATGATAAGTGAAAAATGGTTTCTAGATATGTTAGCTTGTCATGGCCCTGCTTTTGCAAATCATTTGTTGCATTTCAAAATGTAAAAGTGATGACGTGTGTCCATCACTTTTTAAGTAACAATGATGTCTGGTCTTATTGTTATTTGCATGATAAGCTATGAAAGTGATGTCGTGTTTCCATCACTTGCAAGGCAAAAAATAGTGTTTGGCCT
>APFE031531416.1:0-23948 GCA_000404065.3 Pinus taeda
CATTTAATTTGATCCTAAAAAAATATTTTCTCCTTAACTCTAAAATGGTGAAAACTTCCTACAATAGTATGTAATGATGATGGTGATAATAATGATTATCATCCACTAAGACCAAATATAGTATATAAGAAGGTAAAAAGATATTACTAAAAGTTACTTTGAATTTTAAATTGTGCCAACATTGTTTTAGTAATAATCGTAACTTAACATATACATGATATTTACTATATCGGATTATGGGTTAATAATAGTTACACACACATCATTATTTTCATAAAATAACGTTAACAAACTTATCTTTTTAATATAAACCATAAAAATATTAAAATAGATAATGTAAGGAATCCAAGATTAATATGTGAAATATTTTCTTTTTCAAGTTTATATAAATTTGTTTTATAAAGTTTATCATGATAATTTTTACACAAAAAATGGTGAATATCTATATAAAAATTAGTGAACTAAGTGACTTTCTAATTCCTCATTTCGAAAAAATTTAATCTAGTTAAAGTTCTAAATAATGGTATATATTGGACACATTACCAAAAATTTCATTTGTCATTAAATAGCTTTATACTTAATATACATCTTGCATATTAATCTATTATTCATAAAGCGAGCCTCAATCAACTTCTTTATTAACATAAGTGTACAACTAATAAATAAAAATAAATTATGCTACTACTCACATTCAACATTTAATTTGATCCTAAATTTATTTTTCTCCTCAACTCTAAAATAGTGCAAACTTTCTACAATAGTATGTAATTATGATGGTGATAATGATGATTATCATCCACTAAGACCAACTATGGTAAATAAGGATATAAAAAGATATTATTAAAAGTTATTTCGAATTTTATTGTTACGCTGAAAAAGCATTAAAATAAGTGTTTCAATATCATCATAATTTTGTTTAGTTAAACAATCAAAAATGTTGGTAGTGTCACAAATATTTTGAAATTTAATTCTAATACGAGTATAAACTCGATGATCTTTGAGGGTTTTTTAATCTTCAACCATAATATAATTAGTGTTGCAAAGGTGATAGACTTTTAAATTGTGCCAACACTGCATTAGTAATAATCATGACTTAACACATACATGATATTTACTATATCATATTATAATTAGATGGATTAATAATAGTAACATATGCATCATTATTTTCATAAAATAACCTTAACAAACTTATTTTTTACTATAAACCATAAAAAAAAAAATTAAAATAGATAATGTAAGGAATCCGAGATTAAAATGTGAAAGATTTTTTTAGCAATTTTATATAAATTTGTTTTATAAAGTTTATCATGCTAATTTTTACACAAAAATGGTGAATATCTACATTAAAATTAGAGAATTAAGTGACTTTCTAATTCCTCATTTTGAAAAAACTTAATCTAGTTGAAGTTCTAAATTCTAGATCCACTGAATACTTCCATATTTAATGAAATATGTGTTTTAAGAATAATGTTAAAGATGTTGATCATGTGATTGAATGGTTTATATTGCAGATGGAGCCAGATGGAGAATCCGAGTAAGAGTCTTGGTGTATATTGCAGAAAAAGGTGCTCATGCTCCAGAACCGAGCAATCAAGAAAGTTAAGGTGTAGTGGAAGCACTTTGGGCCCAATGAAGCTACATGGGAGATAGCAGATCACATGTTGGCTATATATCCTTCCTTGTTTTTTGGTTGAGAAGATATTTTGGTATATTTATTTGGCATATGTTTTGGTATGTGTTTTGGGTGATGTTGTATATATGTACACATGTATATTGATGTAAATACTACCATGAGCTATGTTAAAAATATCCAATAAGCAATATGGGTGTAATGTCATTATGATGTTATATTTATTATGCTGTCATGTTAGTTTTCTTCTCAATACGATGATCATTATAAATATTGCAACGGGCTAAGTTATAAAGCTCCATGGATAGTATGTTTTTCTTACAACAACATTATTGGTCGTAGGTGTCATTGAACATCGAGGACGATGTTCCCCCAAGGGGTAGGGTTCTATAACAACCCTGGTGAAAATTCTATGTAATAAAAGTTAATAAACGAAAAATAATAACCATAGTTGATGGGACACTTATTCCAAGCTGAATGTTGGGCAAAAGCATAGTGATGGGGATTATTGGTGGTTGATTAATGGTAAGGAAAATGGAAAAGGTAATGGAAAAGACTTTGGAAAGAAAAAATGGAATTTTCATCACATTTATTTATGAAAATAATGGAAATTAGGAGAAAAGGGAGGTGAAAGGTCACAGGTTGCATGTGAGGAGGAAATTGAAGGAAAATAATGGAAAAATGAAGAAAATAGAGGCCTCGTTAATAAAAAGGCTTCTGAGGATCAATACACAGGATTTTGTCAGTTCAATTTTGGAGATCTCTCTATTCTCTCTCTCTCATACTCTTGGAAACTTAAAGTTTTCTTGGAGCACTCTTGGAGGAGTGTGGTAGACTTTGCGTTTTGGAGAAAGAAGGAAAAGAAAGAGTAGGAAAGTGCAAGAGGACATCGGGATCAAAAACTACGATGGGTTGTTCTTCCAGGTATCGAGTTGCATGTATGTTTTCCTCACTAGTTCTGGAATGCATGGAATATGCATGTGGCTTATTGATCATGAGTTGCCACTGACATGAAGGATGTCCTAGATTGACAGTGGATTTGCCTAAGCTTGCCATTTCTTGGATATCCATGGTGATTGTGGGTTTGTTTATTTGTTTTTTTTGGTTTGTTCTCATGTTTCCTTTAGCTTGGGTTGAGTTACTAGTCCTAGAGCCTTGGTTGGACAAATGCTCTGGAGCCTTGAAACAACTTGGGTTGAGTTATTTGTCCTGGAGCCTTGGTTGGAAAAACTATGTGGAGCCCTTGGTGGGTTGGGTTACCAGTCCTGGAGCCTTGGCTGGAAAAAACGCTTTGGAGCCCTGTATAAGTTGTGGGTTGAGTTACTAGTCCTGGAGCCATGGTTGGAACAAATTCTTTGGAGACCTAGAAGGCTTAGGTACAAACCAATCTGATGATGGTTTTTTTATGTTCGAATGTGAGGTGGAATCATTGTTTGATTGGTTGATGTGGTTAGCCTCTGGAAACCCTTGATGGTTTTGGATTGATTTATTTTATGATATGCCACATTCATGCTTGGAATATGGCACAGGGGTGACTGCCTGAAGAGAGATTTGGCTCAGCCAAATGTACAGTTAGGTGGTTCGTGGAAGTCCCACAACTAGTTGGCCTTTGCATCATTAATATGAGGTTATTTATCGTTATTATTTCATGAGTTTTGTACTGATTTATATGTGGATTATATAGTTATTGTTTCCTTGGTATTTATGTTTATATTATGCTAATTATGAACATGTATTATGACAGTAGTTGTGTATGGCTCTCAAAATGTTTTTACTTGTAAATGAATGAACAATGTATCTATGGCCTAATGGATGAAATTGCAGCTAATATGTAGAGGCATCAATGCTTCTTACTGATTCTCATATTTGTGACATGTTTGACGAAATGCTTATCATGGCTAGTAGGGTTCCATTCAAGGGCTTGTTTAAGTAATTGAATTGTAATCATCATTCCCTTGTTATCTTTATATTCTGAAGGTGTCATTCAATTCTAGGCAGTGACCTGGGCTCAGGGCCTAAAAAAGTGGCTCAAATCTCAGAGATGCTGGTACAACACTGAGAAAAATAGTCCCTGTACGTTGGCATGCCATGTTGTGGGAGCATTTAAAGCCCTTTGAACACTGGCATGCCCATAGTGTGGGAGGGTCTGAGGGTTACTTTCACTTCCTTAGACATAGATTCAAATGCTAGTCACAACAAATGCAATAGATACAAATTCACATGTAAAACATTATCTAAGAATTATTCAAATAACTAGTAAAAACTTTCAGTATTAGAACATAGTAAACATCAATGCATTTTAATTAGTATTCATTAAAGAAAATTAATGAATATATAAAAGCGCAAAGAAAATGCTAGAAAATAATTGTTCAATTAACGTTCGAGAACCTAGGTCCATACAACATTCCATGTAAAACATTATCTCACAATTATTTACATAATTAGTAAACATCTAAGAGATAGAAAAAGTAGTAATCAGAATTCAAATAAGTTATGACTACACATCCATGGTTTAGGAAATAGCCTCCGTTGCATATAGTATTTATGAAAATTCTAATACTTTAATCACAAATCTAAATGCATTTGTCTCAACGATAACTATAATTGTAATCCCGTCAACTGTAATCTCTGAAAGTCATCTACAAGAGGTAACAAGGAACTGAATTTAGGAGTTTTACTATTCCATAATAATGCACACATAAGATTTAAATAGTAAAATTATTTGACGATAAAAAAAATGTTCCAATGTATTAAAATACTTACAATATGCAAAAGAATACTTTGATATTCTTCAATCTTCAACTATCTCTCGCAATCAGGCTTCCTACAATGAATTCCATCACTTTAGCTTCGATAAATTCTTTCATCGGAGAAATGGTAATGCCCTCATTAACACATTCATTTAATATCTCCTCCTCAATTTATTTTTCTTCTTTTTTTAATTACAAAACCGAGGAAGAGGACTCATCGGTTAGACCAACAAAAGTAATTATCCATTTACTAATCTTGTCTGCACTAAAATTATTTATATCATCAAACTTCATTTCCTGTGATTGTTTAAGCTTCTCCAAATCAACCATGAACTTCTCCTTTGCAATTAACCAAGATTCATATGTAATACATGAACCATTTAAACCTTGAACAATCGCTACTGCCTTGAGATACACATGCTCTATTTTATTCTCTATGTTTCCACGCTCAGAAATAATGTCTTCCAATGTTCTGATTTTCCCAAACCATGCAGCTTTGATTGACCTCATCTGACCAACATTTTATCTCTTTCTAGTTTTGATAGTGAATCAAGCTTTTGATGAAAATTTAATAGGTCATTGTCCATGAATTCCCTATTTCCCTACAACCTTCTTTTAACCAATTTGACAAAAGACCTAGTTCTCTACTTTAAATGTCGTAGATCAAAAGAAACTTTCCATGCATATTCAATAATCTGCAATCTTTCAGATACAATATTAGTGATAAACAATTTCACTACACTCAGAAGATTGTTAGGTTTCTCAAATCTATTACTTCCACCATTAGTAGAAATTTACAATGACGATCTACTTATTGCTAGTGGATTATTTGGCAAAGGACCTGCAATTAGAGAACCTTCTAACCCTTTTATTTTTTCCTTCAACTTTTGACTTTTCATTTGTTGATGACCAACAAAATTCAAAAGCACTTCACCACCAACTTGATATAATTTCATCAACCCAAGAATTACAACCGAAGATAGATCAACATTCAATTATCTCTTATCAACAACGTTTTTGTCAAAAATCTGTATCATTTCAATCTTTAATCTGTTACTTCCCCTATCATAATTTGCATTTTGCAATGTGACAAAATGGTCATCAAAAATAATTTCCTTTTCAACAATTTCCTCCATTATTCTTTGATTTTATTATGACCAAGTAATAACATAGTAAAGTACTACAACACTATTAACTTCCATGTCCACCATTTCTTCAATGGTCTTTGTTTTAGGCGCACTTTGTGATATAAATGATTCAATCATGTTCTCAAGTTAATCCACAAGTATTCCCTCATTTATCCCCAACACTTGATAGCCTATCGACTACCACTTTTTCTCTTCTAATAGTGCTTTTTCTTGTTTTCTAGCAGATGAAGTCACACTAGTAGTGCATCTGCAAGATTGAGATTTTCCTATAGGTTAGCACCTCTTTACTTAGATCTTTCTCCCATCAAGATGATCTCTTTTTCAACAAATTGTTTAGCATCTACAATATTTTTTTGACCTTTTTTTGATACACTGTGACTTTCCTCGCCCTACTCTCCTCTTCTTGGAAGCAAGTTCCCATATCCCATAGACTCAAGGTGTTCTGTGAAAATTATTCCTCTATCAAAGCCTTTAAATCTTCAGCTTCCCTTAAGTTGAAAGCATCCAAAGACTTTACAAAAATGATACCGTGAGTTGTATTCTTCATAGTCACTTTTGTAACAATAAACAGACAAGAAATAAATTATCTCTTCATTTTTTGTTCAAATATAGACATCCAACGATGATATTTCCTATAGACTTCAGCAACAAAATACCTATCTAGAACAAATATTGGCAGAAACAATGGCCTATCTTCAAAACCATAAATTTGTATAACCGTATTACTTTCTCTTTCCCCATATTCCCCTTGTGAAGTAAAAAAGCCTCAACATTTGCAGATATTTGAGAAGGCTCATGTCTAGTTACCATGCAATATACTCGCCTCACAAACACATCTTGAATTAAGAAAAAATTTAAAGAAGCTTCGTGCTTCCACAATATAGGATATGAGAACTGCATTACTTCCTCACTAAAAGTGAATATAGGATTACATGGAAAGTCGTCAAACACATGCCTTGATACGAGATGTCTTATCAAATATGATATCATAAAGAACCCATTGTTCTTGGGTAATCTATGTAACTGAACAACTAATTCATTTGAAATGGCATATGCGAAATCGAACATACAATTATTTTTGTATGTCTCATAAAGCCATAGAAAATGCATTTTGGGACATGTGATGTACTTTCTAACCCTACTAGACATGCAAAGAGCCAACAGAAATACCTAAACGATTTCCTAAACAAAAAAATATCTACAAGAGAAAGATCAGAAGGAACCTTAGAACATGCATAAATGAATTCTTGAACAATATCAACCCCACGCCCTTCTGCCTCTATGAAACTATCCGCAATGTACAATTTTAAATTCTTGTTTAGTTCCAGAAAATTGAATAAAAACATGAATACATTTGGATTCAAAGAAATCTTTATCGCTCCTAGCTTAATTTCCCTCTTTTTAAAATCCAAATTATCTACAATGAGATTAAAAATTTCTCTTAAATCAAAGACCTCCAAAACACACCTAGTATTCACTAATCCGATACTCCAAATATTGTCACCTGTTGATCGATCTTAGCAAGTGAGTTAACTGTATCACCGCAAATAACATATTTTCCTTACCTACTACCCATTTTTAGTTTGGATGGGAAAAAAACTTTGCCAAATGAATAACGTATTCAAATCTCATTTAACTTTACGATTCTCCATTTTCTTCACAAGCACTCACTATTACTATTACTCGTATGAAAAAATGTTACAAATGGGGCTATAAATAAATAATAATTAAATATAGCAAAGACAAGTTTTACGGAGAGTAATAGGAAAAAAAATTCGAAATTCCAAGAGCATCTTGTGCATTTACCTCACACTTTTCTCCCACTTCAAGATCATTGATATACATGTTGTAAGAAATCAAAATTTACAATATGCAATAATAGACATTGTCTATCAAACCGGTAAGTTCATCCACTACCAAAAAACATTAGTTTTTTTTTGTTCGTTTATTAAACACCCGAAAGAACAAGTGTTTGAATCATTTTTTGTAATAGTGAAAATGGATTCAACATCATCAAAAACCACATCTGAAAATTTTTTGACACTGCAAAGAATCGTTCCAAACCAATTTTTCTTTTCCTTTTTTTCATTATTTTTTTCTTCTTTTTACATTCAATTGATACCAATATCATGATAATTGATAAGTTTTTGTCAAGCTTTAGAATTTTTGGTGCCCCAGAGATTCTTCATGGTGTTGAATCCATATACACCATATATATATATATATATATATATATATATATAGATATATATAATATATATATATATATCTTGAAACACCCACAATAACAATAACCCGCACATACCCCGTTCAAAAATTTAATCCCAAACATAAATTTGTTATCTAGGCAGAATTGTAGCCTGTGTAGAGAATGCCATCAATTATAGCTACAAATAGTAAAGTGCACAATGACATTCACAAATATATATTATGCCAGAATGTATTCAACTACTCACGACAAATCAAATTGATAGCTGGTCCCACTACTTTGTGAAACCAAACCAAATTTGAATTACGAATAACCTCACAGAGGTATTTCTTGAAAAATTTGACATGCATTGACGATGTAGGGAAAAGATTATTCCACAAATATGCATACAATTTTAAGCTCTTTGACTTTTTCCAATGTGAAAATAATATAACTGTTGAAACTTAAAACTCATAAAACTATCAATAATAGCCACAAAATAGTAAAGTTACCTTCTATGACGGATGAAATTAACAAATGCTCCTCACTACTCTATAAAACCGAACTCGTAAAACTGTCAATAATAGCCACAAAAATAGTAAACTTACCTTTTATGACAGATCGACTTGATAGCTTCTCCCCATTACTCTGTAAAACCGAACAAAATTTGATTTACGAATAATTTTATACGTTCATTTTTCACAGTATTTCACATGAAAACATGCAGAATATTGTACAATAAACCATAGCTTGCAGAGTAATGTAGAGAAAAGATTAGTGAACCAAAAACTTGCATTATTTCCAAATGCAAACAAAAAACTGACAAAGGTAAATCGGTTTAGAAGCTTACAGTATTATACAAATTTTGTATCTCTACACTACTATTATAGTTCAAGCATAGCTTCACAAATAATAGTTTATGTAAGGCAACAAAAGCTTAGACAATACTTTGAGCTCTTAAACAAAATTTTTAAAGAGAAAATGCTAAATGCCCCACTGTTTTCTCCATCGCTGCAAATAACATTTCTCCCCTAACTATACTAGCTATTTCAAATATTTGTAGTCTCGTTTCCTTAGAAATTACCACCTGTGACTATTTTTCATCTAAATCATGTTACAAAGATAAAACCTCCATTCATATTTTTCATCGTCTCGATGGCCACCCTCTGATTAATAGAAAATATAACTACAGACAAATACAAGTCATTTTAGCATTCAATTCACCACCTAATTTCTTACAGTTTCAACATTACACAAATGCACATGTGTGAAACTACAAAGAAATGCCCTTATGTGCAACCACCTCTGGATTCAATAACGACCTTTCGTCATTCATTGACATTTGAAACTGATATTAATAAATGTGGGACCTAGGTATCATGGGTAGGAAGAATTTGTTTGCTACACACGCTACCTACGAATAACACAGTACAAAAAACTTTCAAGTTGTTATTGTATTCACTTCTACATCCCAAAATATCTATTAAAAATAAAACTAATAACAAAACACATTACAATTAAAAGATCCCATTGCACTTCCCTCATTCTACACAGATTCTACACATGCATTTGTTCTTTGCATAAAATCTGCACACGCACAATCATCTTCTCACAAATTTGTATGCACAACTACTTTCACACTCAATAACACCCTCAATCGTTGACATTCGAAATTGATATTAATTAATGATTATACGTTGTGGAATGTGTCCCTAAATAAGAATTAAAAAATAATATTTATATATTTATTATCTTAGGAAACTTTGCAGAAAACATTTGCATAATGTCATCACGTGCACAACAACCTCCCCAAACCTTTGTCCACACAGCTACTTCTGCACACAATAATGCCCTTAATTGAAATTTGAAACTCCACACACGATACCTCCAAACAACTAGCTTGACACAACCAACCTCGTACATGTACTTTTGTATTTCTGAAAAATGTTCTTAAATAATAATTAAAGAATAAAAAACCTTATGTACATTATTTTTATTGCACAACACATATTCTTCATCATACCTCTATTCTCTCTATCAAAAAGACCTATATTCTCTCCCACATACTTTGTCCTCCGCACAGTAAACATTCCACACATCGACCCTGGTTCTCACTACTCAAAGGACCTCAACTCCCCTGCACATACTTTGTACTCTGCACAAGCAAACATAATAATATTAATTTGACATTTGTTTAGTGCCACCCCCCTGAGACCTATGCAAACAATGTGTAACCGCATCAATTCTCGCATCATTGAACAAAGCATTAAAACAATAGTGCCATGCAACCACATCAGGAGCTAGCTTCACATGACCACCTTTGTACAACTACTTCCTTAGTTGCAAAAAATGTTTCTAAATAATAATTTAAAAAGACAAACCCTACTGATGTGCATTTTATATTTTTATTTTTATATTAAAGAATAAATAAAATAGCATTGTTTATATTTTATTTTTATATTAAAGAATAAATGAATTAGCAGAATTTATATTTTATTTTTATATTAAAGAATAAATGAATTGCACATCTTCATAAATTAATTCAATTCTTTCTATTTCAATTAATTTTTAATTTGAGCATTGAAATATTTTATTATGATTAACATTATGTTTCCTTTTTTTTTGTTTATTTTTATTATACATTTTCTTCACTTTCAAAAATGAAAATATATATATTTTTTATATGTAATTCTTTTCTAAAATTGATATATTAGTACTTTAACTATAGTCCAAGGAAAATCACTAGTACTTTCACTATAGTCCAAGGAAAAGTACTAATACCAATTCTCAGGCCAAACATCATAACGACACACACATTATACTATTGAGTTAAACATGACTCTTCATGAACTATGATTAAGGTTCCAATATTAATCTTTAGTACAGTAAATATCATACGGACACATAATGTATTTGGGAGGTAAAGATTCATTTTTTGTTTCACATTTGGTTTGATTAATTAAAAATTGTTTAAAAAAAAAAAAAACAAAACTTGTACTCATGAATTAATTATCCAAAAAATATTCAAATATATGATTTTTTCCATAATTTTTTTTTTTTTTTAATTCATTATCATACTTATTTTTAGCCATAAATATTTATTAACTATTTTTTATATTGTTTCTAATAACATGGTTTTTTCACATTTTTCCTATTAATATATTTTATTAATCATAATAGTTTTTTATAGTTCAATTATTAGATTGTTGTTGACTTCTTTTAGATAAAACTATGATATCATGTGTCAATATATTATTAGCAATTTGAATCCCCCTCCACGAAGGTTGTGGTACTTAAATCATGCACTTAATAGAACTAAGTTATATGATCACATTCACCTTAAAAGGGTTCTCTACTTTTTCAGTAAGAGGCAAGTACTAAGTAGCAATACTACATATTACACTTTTTATTCTTCCTTTTAATAAAATATTTCAAAATTTTGATGTTAAATTTTCTATTCCATTTTTCATAAAATTTTCGAAATAAAGGCTAATGAATCACAAAATACTTTTCATAATCAAAATATACTACCATAAAGAATATAGAAATTTGGAATTTGGTTATTATCAATATTTTCAATGGTGTTCATGGCATTGTGGCCATTGTAGATTACATCATGGAAGCAGATAAATGTCAAGAATCCTACTATAAGGTTATCTCAAGGTGAATGGATAACTGCAGATATAGGCTCCGGCATTGCTCAGAGCCAATAGGGGGGTGGAGGGGAAGGTTTGCGTCCATGACGATTGCTAGATGTCTCTCTTTTCCATATCATAATCCCTTCAATTGTTGGGATTAATTTTAGTAGCTTTTCTCTTCCTCTTTATCCTCATTAAGGATGCACTAATAGCAACAAAGAGCAGACGTTGTAGAGCCTCAACATGAGGTGAGAAACATTTTATAATAAAGTTGCAACATAACCAAAATGTTTTGCAGTTGGGGGGGATAGCTGCCTAATAATCATGTAGACATTAGTAAATAATGTTTTGGATGGAATTATCATTGTTGTTGGCTCTGGATAAATCTATGATGGTGTTGAATATTACATTGTTGCGTGGACAACTTATTGGAAGGATATTAAGAATTGTTGTTAGATTGATTGAGGTTTGACAAGGAAAAGTGGGAACATGGTAGTTCCTCTTCCAATACAATGTAGGCACACAACCATTAGATTAGACCCCAATCCATGGTTGTTGGTTTTGAACATTCCTTGAAAGGGCAGGGACTTGTTGTCTCCCCAATTTCAAATTCTTTGACATTAATTTGGTCATTGAGAGTTGGTGTTGGTTGTTGAAGCCAATTAAATATTAGCTCAAGTAAATAAAGAAAGCTAGTCATGGAATGACAAAAATACACTTGGAGTACATACATCAGGATAAAATAGATTTTTTTGACAAACATTATCTCAATATTCACTGGTGACCGAGCACATTAGTTGCAGGCATCATTAATTGATTGGCAACACAACATTCAAAAACTAGATTGTGTTGTAATTGGCTCATAATGGATGTAACATACACCTGATTGGCTAGTAATCCATAAAATTATTGTGTGTTTTAGATTGGGATCACAAGAAAACCCAATGCACAACCACTCCTCTTGAGAGTGGAAGTTCCCTGCTAGCCATTAAACATCCCATTGAAGTTGATGATTCCTTCTTGATGTTGAAACTTAAGCTGATTGGATTTTGGGTTGGTGAAGCAATCCCTGAACTTGTTTTGGATCTAAAGAAAGTGGTTTGTTGGCATGTGATCCCCTACAGCAGGTCGAAAATAAAATATTAATAATATTCTCCTTTAACTTCAAACTTTCCAATCTAACAAGATCTAGATGGACTGAATAAACCAGTCAACAGATGTTTAAGACAGGTGGGCAGAGTCATTCTTGATGACATTATAGCACCCTCCTCCCACATTTACCCAAGCTAACCGGTCCACCGAAGTAAACATGTGATGAAGAGTTATTATGATGTGATTCAACTCCCCAAGTAAAATTAAGGAACTATAATTGACAAACCAAAACCAAACTGACCTTCCTCAAGAGTTACAGAACCTTTAGGAGCCAACCAATCCCTCTAGGTGTCCAACCCTTCAGAGAACCTGATGTTTTGTTAAATTAGACCCCCATTCACTCCCATGACAAGCCTCACATGCGACTGAGACCCTCTAGTCGCTTCCATAGCAAGGCCTCCATGCGTCTGAGGCCATTTTGGGGCAGTTATGTGCCAGCGACCCTAGATTATGAGCCACTTTTCAAGGGTAGGAGTCAAGTCTCTTCCGAGAACTTCATGAAAATTTCATAAATGATAAATAACATTGAAACAATGCCACTAATGCAAAAAATTGAACAAGGACTTTACCTAACCACCACTAGTCATGAGATGCATTCCGTCAAACATGCCATGAACATGTAATATACAATGCATATAAACACCTCTGAGTATAAGGAATTCATAATTATCTAAGAATCGCCAAGAAGGACTAATGTCTTTTCACAATAGTTTTACTATCATCTATTAGGTCATACATTCATTAACATTTCATTTACTAATAAAAAAATGATGAGAGCCATAACTCGAGTCTATCATAAACCATGCTTATAACCAACAAAATATCAATGATAGAAAAACCATTATAATCACATAATAACAAGCACATCTACACATAAAACACAAGAGGAAAGAGATCTTATTAACATATGAAAAATCCAATGAAGCTAGGGACTTTCACGTACCACTCGACCATAGATTCGACTAAACCAAATATTTCTTTCAGCCTATCAGCCCTGTGCCATATTCCAAGCATGAATGTCGGATTTACAATAAAAAAACTAGGGATACCTCAGATTTTACCATAATCCACAAAGGGATTCCTAGGCCCAAGACCTAATCTTTACAACCAAGATATGCTGCAATCCCGCTGAGGGATTTCTAGGCCCAAACAAGAAACATACACTACCAAGCTTTACCACAATCCCACTATATATCGGTGCAAGGATCACTAGGCCTATACAAGCATGGATGCCTCAAGATCTCTCCACCTAAACTGTGATGAATTTTTCTGTCTCCTCCTCTAAGCATTACCGTATATCCCTCCATTCACTGGTCGAGGATTCTTAGGCCCAACAAGACTCCACCATGTAGGCTTTATCATATATCGCTCCATTCACTGGTCGAGGATTCCTAGGCATGATGAGGGCATACACAATGAGGCTTTATCGCAATCCCACCTTCAACAGTCAAAGGATTCCTAGACCATGTGCCTCCTCCAAGTAAGAGAAACCTCATCACGCCATGGCTATCTGGAAATGGTAAGGCAAGGATGAAAACCATTATCACACGTGTCAAAACCCATGCCAATGACAATAATAGAACCAAAAACACACATGCATGTATAATGCACGCCAAAAATAGTAAGGAAAACATGCTTGCAACTTGATACCTACAAGTAATCTCGTTCTAGTCACTTGATCCCGTGTTTTTTTCTTGATCTTTGCTTCCCTTTTATTTCTTTATCCAAATCCCAAGTATGCCACACTCCTCCAAGAATTCGCCAAGAAAACTCTAAGTGTCCAAGTATATGAGTGAGAGAGAATAGAGAGAGCTCCAAAACTGAATTGAAAAAAAGGTTGTGAACTGATCCTCAGAAGTCTTTTTATCAATGAGGCCTCCATTTTCTTCAATTTCCATTATTTTCCTTCATTTTTCTCCTCACATGTAACTTGTGACCTTTCACCTTCCTTTTCTCCTAATTTATTTTATTTTCATAAATAAAATGCCAATTAATGCCTAAGGCCTTTCCAAATCCTTTCTTATTACCTTTGCCAATTTCCTTACCCATAATAAACCATATGAACACTCACACTAGGATTTTTTTTTCCCAACATTTGGCTTGGAACACGTGTCCCATGAACATGGTCTTATTTTTCCTTTATTAACTTTATTGCATGATTTTTTAACCTGGGGTTGTTACAGACATGGAGGTTCAATGTTCAACCTTAGACGAGTTCATTGACCTAGAAAAACTCATCAAAGTTACAATTGTTGTTGAATCATAGTGTGACATCCGTCAGGGTCCCAATCTATCAGGATAGAAGAAATAGACAAAAAAGATGACTGCTCCACAGTGGGCCACTAGACCTGAATAGATCAATGATACCGACAAAATTCAAAAAGAAGGTGCTCATTGGGACTTTGTCACTCAAGGATTTTTAGGTGATAGTCAAGACACAACTCTTGATGTTAGTGAAAAACCAAGGTCACATTCCCATGGTCGTAAGGTAATAAAAGATGTTGAACTTGTTTAGAGCATTGTTCTTGGCACAGAGGGATAGTGGGATGAGGTTGACAGATTGAAAAACAAGGCATTTGTGGGAAGGTTGGTCTTAGGGAGGATGCTTGTTGAGCAAACGAAGGGTTAGGTGGAATCTCTATGTCTCCCTTTTTTGAAATCAAACCTAAGATTAACATGCTCCAAAATGGATGGTTTTCTTTTCATTTCACTCATTCTGAAAATGTGAAAAAGATCGTTGCATGACCATGGATCAAAGGAAGGGGATTCCTCTCCTTCTAAAGGTGGAAATTTTGTTTTGATCCTGCTAAAGACAAGCCATGAAGAAACATACTTTGGTTCAAGCTACCTATATTACCATTGGAGCTATGGACAAAGGAGGAAATCTTTGTAAGTGCAAGAAAAGTTGGGAAACTATATTACCCAGATGATGGAAATCGAGGTGGTCTTGACAAGAGAACAACATGGGTACTGATTGAAAGGAATCTAACTAGGGGTATTCAAGAAGAAATCAACATATACTAGGGTCCTTATTCTCAGAGATAGGTAGTTGACTACTGGGGAATTATGTTTTGATGCCTTTGCTACCATAAAACTGGTCATCTCTTGTTGTATTATCTTGGCCACCATTGTTGGGATAGAATGGGTTGCATACCATGGAACGTGCACCAAGACCATTACACAATTCTCAACACAGAGTTGAGTAAATTTTCTCCCTATCTGATAATTTCTTGTGGTGAAATTATACATGATCATACCACCACACCCACGATTACAACCTCTCCCAAAAACAAATTCTCTTAAAAACCTCAATGCTTCTTTGTTGACCTCGGACACCTAGCCCATTTATGATCCTCTTCACCCCAAACCCATAATAAAAGCGTCCTCCAAAGTCACACATCCTCTAATATATTTCACTCTATCTTCCCATAAGATCCCCTCGAACAAAAATCTAGCTCAAAATCTCAAAGTCCTAAGATCTCTGAAAGAGGAGGCATCCCTACAATATTACAACTACCTAATTAAATTTGGGGCCCCTTTGGGCAAGATTTTATTTTTATTCATAGAGGATGTGGAGCTCAAGGATCTGGCCAAGGTTTCAATTAGTGGTATAGAACCACTATCAACCAAGAAGTCCTTATTTTCTGATGAAAATTATAAAATAAATCCCGATGAATAGGAAGCACATTACCACCAGGAAAAAAATAGGGCTCAAGTTAAAAAAGATATCTAACTAAACCATTGATCCTTCAAACCTCTTAGAACATTTCAAATATTCCTCGAAAGGAAATGTGCCTATAGACATAGAGCCTTATTATTTCAAGGTTGGAGACCTTGATGTTTCCCTTCCCGAGCCCTGGTTCCTTAGAGTGGAGACCCTTGTTTTGTCCTCTCTATAGTGAATATTATGTCTCTAAATATTAGGGTCTTGGGATCAACCCAGAAAAAATATCTCTTAAAAGAATTATTTAGATTCATAACCCAAAAATCATCCTTCTTCAAGAAATAATTCTTTTCAAGGAGAAGTCATGCGAGCATCTATTAGAAATATGCCCAAATTGGTTTGTTTGTGCCAACAAAACCTCTGGATTTTTTGGAGGTTTGGCTGCATTATGGAATATATATATATTCCTTTTGAAATCATTTAACTCAATAACAGATAGTATCCTTACATGCACTCATTGAGGATCCTCTTCTAGACTGAGGATAATCAATGTATACGCTCCATATCAAAACAGGAGAGATCATTGGCTCAAGGTTCAAAATAGTGGTATTATTGACCTTGAATCCTTGATTCTTGTAGGAGACTTCAATCTCTCTCTGGAGCCTTTCGAGGTCTCGGGAGAAAAAAGTAAACCAAACTCTTTGGGATCATATTTCAAATAATTTTTCAATTGAAACTCTCTCACATACATCAAACCTAACCCAAAAATCCCCACATGGAAAAATGGCCGATGGGGCTCTCATGGAATTTCGAAAAGGCTTGACCAATTATTTATCAAAGAAGGATTTGCAAATCACCTCTCAAATTTGTGTTCATTGAACCTTCCATTTCTAATTTCAGAGCACTTCCCAATATTTTTGAGCTAGAAAGACACAACATAAAGGAATTCTGCAACCTTTAAATTCAATCACTTATGGCTCAAGGAGATAGATTTCAACTCACTATTACATGAATTTTGGCTTCAACAAAAATCTACCTGTAGGGACTCATCAATGGACACAATCTACAAAAAGCTAAAAAAATATCAAAGAGGTGGTTTAGAAATGGGTCTAGAATCAGAAGAAATCAAAGATAAGAGAATTAATTCAAATTCATTCCCAAATTAAGATCCTTGAGGACCGACAATCTATGAGCTACTTCTCAGAATCATCCAAAAAGAATCTTGTTGATATGGAATCAAATAAAAGAGATTATATTATTCTAGGTGGAAGAATGGCAACATAAGAGTCAATTGATGTGGGTTGAAGCAGGAGATAAAAACACTAGATACATTCATAGGTAGACGTCTCTCTTTGGAAATAAGAACTCTATATGGAAAATTAGGAATGGCGTTGGTGAAACTTTAAGTAGCCAACAAGATATAGTGGGAGAGACCCTCAAATATTTTCAATCATCACTCAGTGAAAGGGTCGATTCTTCTTTCCATAAAACAAGGGAATATGTGTCTCTTCACCCTCAAATGGCCGCAGAAAGGAACAAAATCTATTTGGAGGGCCCAATTTCCAAAGAGGAGGTCCTGGAGGCCCTTAAAGAAATGGCAAGGGGAAAAATCCTTGGCCAAGATGGTTGGAAAATGGAATTGTTTCTACGCTTCCAAGAGATCATGATCGATGAGATAATAGAGACGGTGGAAGAGTCTTAGAAACTTGGACAGGCTTCTGGTGCAGTCAATGCAACATTCATCACCCTAATTCCAAAGACAGTGAAGCCAAAAACCTTCTCAGATTATCGACGAATCTCATTATGCAACATGATTTGTAAAATAATCTCCAAAACTATTGCTAATGAGATAAGTCCCTCCTTTCTCGACACATCACGTCGGAATAGTTTGGATTTCTTGAGCAGTGAAATATTCATGATGTTATAGCCATCACTCAAGAATGCATCCACTCCATTAAATCTTGAGGTTTGGATGCTTGTCTGATGAGGATAAAGCTCTCCAAATCTTTTGACTATGTTGACTGGGAATTTCTATGGATGATTTTGGAAAAGATCAGTCTTGGGCTAATAATAGTAGACTAGATCAAAGCTTGCTATCATCAGTTGATCCTACCATTGTCATCAATATAATCCCAGCAAATTTCTTCGTAGCTTCGAGAGGTCTTCAACAAGGATGCGCCCTCTCCCCAATCATATTCTTCATAGGAATAGATGGTCTCAGCGAAAGACAGTTGGAAGCATGGGATACTGGTAGAAATTTTTGGTTGCAAAATCACAAAAGAGATCTCTCTCTCCCTCGTGATGTTTGTAGATGACTTTATGGCCATCAGAAACGCTTACATAAGGGATTGGGTGGTGTTTTATGAGATTCTATAATATTTTGGATAGGTTTTGGTATGCTCATAAATAAAGATAAATCAATATTGATCTCCTTGGACCATGATGGGGACAAGATGAAGGATATCACTGCATTGTTTGGCATTCAATCCATCAATATGGAAGGGTGTTTTAAATATGTATGGTTTTCATGAAACCAAATGGGTATCACAACAAGGACTGAACCTAGCTAATAAACAAGTTGGAGAAGAGGCTATTTCTGTGGTCACATAAATGGTTATCATTATGTGGCATGTTATTCTAGCCAAATGAGACTTGCAGAGCATATCCATATATTGGAACCACAATTTTAAATGTCCCAAGGGTGGCATTAGCAAGATCAATTCTACTACTTCTCAATTTCTATGGGCTCGTTCTTGTGTGAAAAAAGGAAAAATTCATCTTGTTCGGCTGGAAAGGCTGACATTGCATGTTGTCATAGGTGGTTGGGGCCCCGAAGATACATAAATATTAAATTTGACCTTACTGTTCAAGAACTTTTTCGCGACTGTAATTGGTGATGGTGTGTGGAGCAGGATCATCAAAGCCATATACCTCTTTGAGATGGATCTTTCGGGGTGGATTCGTGTGAGTGTTGTAGTGACAATGTGGATTTCCCAATCTTGGAGAAGCATGCTCATAATTAAACCATGGTTCCTTGGAAACTTGTCTTGGAAAATTGGCTCTGGATCAACTGTTAAAATCAGTCTACAAATTTTCTTAGCGAAGGATGATACACATTCCCTTTCCTTTCCTCTTATATCTTTCTTACATAACTTAGACATTAATGCGCTTAAATACATTGTGGTCACAAATGCTTAATCCTCTCACTTCACCCACTGGAAAGATGCTCATATGCTAGATCTGCCAGGTTGTCTTGTCCAAGAATGGTCAGATTATATTCTAAATTTTTAGCTAGTCGAGATTTCATTGACTCAATTAGAGGACATGTTTCATTAGAATGTTGTAGTGCATAAAGGTCAGGTCATAGTCCGAGAGGCGTACTCCATTATTGATCAAGTCATTGATCCAAAACGTCATAGATCTTGGTTGTCCAGGTTGTGGTGTTGGAATGTGTCTCAGAAGCTCAAATGCTTCCTATGGATGGTGGCTCATAACCGAAACTTAACTTGGGAAAAACTCATCAAATGGTGTTTTCTAGGTCTGGATTGTTTCGATCTCTGCAGAAATAAGGGAGAAGACATTTGTCACCTATTCCTACACTGCCCTTTCTATAGATCTATCTAGTTTGGTATGATGCACCTTCTAGACTTCGATGTTGTCCCGGATTGGACATATATCGCCACTTGCCTCCATTTCTTCTTTCCGAACATTCAAACGCACAAATTTCTCCCCTTCTTTGTCCTTCGGGGCATTTGGAGGGCACAAACTGCTCTCATCTTTGACTCATTCATGTAAAATATTAACTAGACTTGCTTTTCAATTGTGGCATATTACAAAGAATTCTCTCTTGACAACCAAAAGTCTTCCAAACCTCCTCGCTCACATATGGACCTATGGTTTGTCTTACCTATTGGTTTCTTTGATGAAGCCAACTCTTCTGGATCTCATGGTAGTAGTATGGCGATACATTTGGTCCCTGCCCATTTTTACAGGTTTTTCTGGAATAGTGGCTATGGCTCAAATACCAGGGATTAACTTTTGGTTTTATGGGGCATCCTTTTTGGAGCTAAATGGCTTGGATTGCAGGAGATTGCCATCTTTGGGGACTCAAAGTCAGTAGTTGATTGGGTGAATGATAGCTGCAATTTATAGAACCCAGCCCTCCTCAATTAGCAACACAGGATTAAGGCTTTGTCTCTGACCTTCAGGAAGCTCCACTTCTCTCACATTTTCTGAGAAAAAAACAAAGAGATGAACATTTTGTCCAAGGTGAGATGCAGCGCGGCCCCGGGTTCAATCCATTTCCAATAGTTTGGCTCGGATGGTATGCTTCGATCTGGGTAGATCATGCTCTCAAAAGGTGACTCTGTTTTCCATTGTTCTTTGCTTCAATCCGTTCCCCTCTCATCACTGTTTTGCTCTTCTATCTTGATTTTCTTTCATCATATTTTTGTTATGAAGGCCTTTTAGGTTTGGCCTAACACCACTAGCTTTTTAGATCGCCATGACACAATATTTCTGCATTTTCTAGTTATTTGGTCTATATCATTCTCCAAATGTACTTTCTATTTCTATAATATAAAACTATTTTTCTATCTTAAAAAAAAAGCTTTTATGTTATTTTTATTATAATTATGATTGTAAAATAATTCTTTGTAAATTAAATTTAATTTTAATGCAAGATGGAAAAATAATTTATCAATATATAAAATATTAGTTTTTAAAATTAATTAAAAAATATATTAGAAATGGTAAAATAAATTATATTATATTTATATATAATAATATTTTATAACATTATATTTATTTATAATTTCAATTGAAATATATATATATATATATATATATATATATATAAAATTGAAGACACACATGGACTTGACTTTCTTTATATCAGTCACTCAAAATTCCACTCAGTGCGTCCACACTTTCTCTCCTGGTCTCCTTTCTTCCAAGTGTGGCACTATAAAATCTTCCCCAGAAATATGCCATTTTGATACTTATTCACTCTGACTCCTATATATCGCCTTCCAATCGACATACTTTACATTCTCTAGCAATTCACACCAATTGTGATCTGCCAAATTGAATTCCTCAATTACTCACTAGTTTTAGCTAGTACCACAATTTTTGTTAAAAATATAATTTCACTCCCCGCGCACAGGTCAGCGGTCAACGGAGAAAACCACTCAGGGCAAACCTAAACCGCTGGGATCATATCGCACCACCCTTCAGCACAAAGCAGTTTCCGTGCAACGAGCTCCTATGCAATTAGGAGCTGACAACTGTCCAGTAGTCACATCAGCAAGTCACATCGATCAGAAGGTATCCTTCACCTAACTAACCCCGTCCGATATCCGTCTGATCTTGAGGCCTCTCTCTCCGCCGTTCGATCTCCTGGAAGCTTTCCGCCGGTTAAAGTTCTCATAGTACGCATACGGGGCCTGTTAAAACTTAATTAGGCGTGGACCATCCCATACGCCATATTAATGATACGTTATATGTTTTGGGTAAGGTCTTTAATATATCTACGGTGAAGTTAATATAAAGTATGGGCGCAAGTTTTTTTTTAATATATGATTTGATATAGCGTTGACCCTAATTTTTGTGAAAACAAAAACGCACGGGGATTAAATTTAATTGTAATATGAAATTGCACATTGTAAAAAAGTGTAAGACAGGGGTCCGCGGAATATGAAAAATTTGTGAATCTCACACAGTGAGATAGAAAACTTGAATTCGCAGCAGCGAATGAAAAAGAACAGAGTAAATTTTGTATTACAGGGGAAGCACAGATGTGCAAAAATGTTTTGGTTTGAAATGTAAAAGAAAAATGCAGCAGCAGTGAAAAGAATTATTTTTGTTTGTAATGTAAGAAGTAAAGATTGCACAGCAGTGCAGGAGGAGGAGAAGTGAATGAAAAACCAGTGGGTTGTTTTGTTTCAAATCCATGAGTTGTTTCACACAGGTGAAAAGGTAACTCTGTAACTCCCTGTAAGTTTTTGTTTTCACACAGCAGTGAATGTAAATGAAATATTTACACACAGTGGTGTAAAATTTCAAAGGAGACAGAGTAATTTCTTTTGTAATGTTTTGGTGAATCCCTCTGTGTGAAAGAGGAGGAATATGTCTCAGTAAATTCTCAGGTGAAAACAGAGTTTTGGTTGAATGTTGTTTTTGGTAAATCTCTCACAGCAAAGAGGATGAATATGTATTAGTGTGTTTATTTTAATGAATGGAAATCTTTATGGTGGTGAAATACTCTGTTCAGTAATTTTTTTAAGGCTTCCCTGTGCACAAAAGATCCTGGAGTAGAGCAAAGGAAATAGAGCATTGCCTCTGTGTTTTATTTTCTGGTTTTGGTATTTTCCCATTGCAAACAAAAAAAATACCCAACAGTGGTATCAGAGCAGGCTTAGGCTCTTTGATGGTGACAGAGCAGGTTCATGCTCTTTGAAGTGTCAAAGAAGCTGAAGGAAAGACCCTTGTTGCAGCAGCAGTAAAGCTTCTTCAGCTGTGTGAAGTTTCAGCCAAAGGGATTCAGGTATTTCTCAAGTTTTTGAGTTGCTGTTGAAGAAACAGTGAGTCATTTTAAAAACACAATCAGAGATTTTAAAAATAGTTAAGGATGGCAAGGTCAAAGAAGAAAGTGTCCAAATCCCCTAAGGTTGTGTCTCCCTCCTCTGTTAAAATAGAAGGCAATCTATTTGAAAGCTTTTTATTTGAGGCTCCAAGGTTCGATGGGGACTTTGATATGTGGGAAATAATAATGAGGACTTTCCTACAGTCTGAAGGGATGGAAATTTGGGAATCAGTGATTGATGATAGTAAGGTGGACGAAGAATTCAAGGAGCACAATGCAAAGGCAGCAAAGACAATCTTGGATGGGCTGCCTGATTCTGTAAAGAAGAATCTAAGAAAAATAATTTAATCAGCAAAGGGATATATGGGACAGACTGCCATGAGCTTCAATGCAAAGGGAGCACTACCATGGACCAGAATCAAAGAAGAAAATTCTGAACCCATCATAGAAGCTGAAAATGAGAATGTTGATCTCATCAAGCTTCAAGTGCAAGAAAGAGATGAAGAGCTTGCCAAGCTTAAGAAGGAACTTGATGAAAGCAGAAGGAAGCATCAAGAAGAAGTCATATCCATGACAAATCAATTAAATAAAGCAAAGAAGCAGGAAGATGCCTTGTTAAGTCAACTTGAACAAAGGCACAAGAGAGTGAACAAAGTTGTAGAAGAGATTGGACAATACAAGGTAGAGGTAACCTCCCTTAAGTCTGAGCTACATGAAGCCAAGACGTAGGCACAAGAAGCTGAAAAGAAAATGGAGAGCAGTCAAGCAGAAATCTCCAAAATGAAGTCAGATATCATCTCCCTTAAAATAGTAGCAGTTGAAGCTACTCGTAGCAAGGAAGAAACTGAGGAACAACTTGCAAAGCAAATAATGAGTGTGAAAGATTGGAAGAAGAGATTATCCTCCTCAAGAAAAGGGTTGAAGGGATGAACAAAATCATGAAGAGATCTCAAGCCTTGGATGACATGCTTAGCTATCACAGATGTCCATCTGATAAATTAGGACTTGGGTACGTAGGTGAACCCTCAAACAAGAATGAAAATGCTTTAAGCAAAAGAGATGTGAAGAAGCTAGAAAGAAATGGTGATGCTCCTAGTTCCAGCAAAGGCAAGGATAAAAATCAAGGCTACAATAGAAGAAATCCTACTCCAAGTAGAAAACCAACTCCAAGAAGAAATGTTGATGATGTCAA
>APFE031531416.1:39996-103202 GCA_000404065.3 Pinus taeda
TTTTCAATAACTTTGGTCATGAAGATTCTGAATGCAGGAGCAGGTTTTGGCAGAAAAAGGAACAAGCCTCAAGCACCAAAACATGGAGAATAAAGGAACCACAAACAGAAAGATGTGGGATAGCATTTTATGCAGAGGGACAAGAAAATCTATGGTACATTGACAGTGGATGTTCGAAGCATATGACAGGTGAGAAAGAAAAACTTAAGTCTTACTCTACTCTAGAAAAGGGAAAGAAAGTTTCTTTTGGAAATGATACTCCTGCAACTATAAAAGGAAAAGGCATTGCTTGGTTAAAAGAAAAGGTCAAGGCTGGAAATGTTTTGTATGTTGATGGATTGAAGCATAATCTTCTAAGTGTCAGCCAGATGTGTGATCAAAGAACCGAGGTAATATTCAAGTCAAATGGATGTCTTGTTCGTGATCTTGATACAGGGAAAACAGTGATCAAAGGCAAAAGAACTCCAAATAATCTGTACATATTTGAAGAAGAACAACAACAATGCTATCTGAGCAAGGATGATGAGCACTGCTTATGGCATTGGAGGTTGGGGCATCTAAGCTTTCACAAATAAGGAAAGCATGCAAATATCAGGCAGTTCGCGATCTTCCAGATATCAAAATTCCTGACAACACCATATGCAAATCATGTCAGTTTGGAAAACAAACCAGAACTAACTTTTCAGAGAAGGAAGGATCAGCTAGCATGCCTCTTGAGCTAGTACATACAGATACATGCGGTCCTTTCAGAAAAAGAACACCTCGAGAAGAAGAATACTTGATATTATTCATTGACGATTTCTCCAGGTTTGTCTGGTTAGGACTTATGAAGCACAAAGATGAAGCATTCGAAAAAATTCAAAGCCTTCAAAGCCTTGGCTGAAAATGAATTGGGTCACAAAATTAAGTGCCTCAGATCCGACAGAGGTGGAGAGTTTACCTCAAATGAATTTTTTGATTTCTGTGAAGAACATGGAATAAGAAGGGAATTCTCTACAGCTAGAACTCCTCAGCAAAATGGAGTGGTGGAAAGAATGAACAGAACAATCCAACAAATGCCTCGTGCTATGCTTGATGAGCCTGGAACCCCTGCAACTTTCTGGGGTGAAGCTGCATATGCTGCGGTTGTTATTCTCAACAAAACAAATGTCCGAGTGAACAACACTCAAACTCCTCATGAGCTCTAGTATGGGGAGACTCCTTCGGTAAAGCATTTCAAAATTTTTGGGAGCAAATGCTATATTAAGAATACTGATGAGCAACTTGGCAAACTTGAACCTAGAGCAGATGAAGGCATTCTTCTTGGTTATTCTCCACATAGCAAAGCATATAAGTGCTACAATAAAAGGCTTGGAAGAATTGTTGACAGCATTGATGTAGTGATTGACGAAAAGGGATACATTCCTAGGCAAGTAAATCATGAAAATATCGAAGAAGATGAAGACTACCCTCAAAGACGGAATGATGAAGAAGAAGAACCTCAAGAAGCACCAGAGGAATAGACAAGGATAGAAGAAAAGACTCCATCCAGGTATGTTCAGAAGAATCATCCAGAATCTCAGATTTTGGGGCAGAAAGAAGCATGTGTACAAACAAGAAGAACAATTGTAGAAGCTTCAAGCTATTTGGCATTAATTTCTTCTACTGAACCACAAAGTGTGAAAGAGGCATGCAAAGATGAATGTTGGGTCAAAGCAATGGATGAAGAACTTGAGCAGATCGAAAAGAACGACACTTGGGAGTTGTTTCCTAGACCAAAGGATAAGAATGTTATAGGGACAAAATGGGTCTTCAAAAATAAGTTGAATGAAAATGGAGAAGTAATTAGAAACAAGGCCAGACTTGTTTGTAAAGGGTAGGCGCAGCAAGAAGGAATAGACTTTGAAGAAAAATTTGCTCCTGTTGCAAGACTTGAGGCCATCCGAATGTTCCTTGCGCTCTCAAGCTTTCAAAACTTCAAAGTATTTCAAATGGACGTGAAATCACCCTTTCTGAATGGAGACTTGGAAGAAGAAGTATACATTGAACAACCAGATGGGTTCATTCTAGGAAATGATCCAAATCTTGTGTGCAGATTAAAAAAGGCTCTCTATGGACTCAAACAAGCTCCAAGGGCTTGGTACTATCGGTTGGACAAATATCTTCATCAACAAGGTTTTTCAAAAGGATCAGCAGATAACAATCTTTATATAAAAATTGAAAATGACAAATTGCTAATACTTGTGGTGTATGTAGATGACATTATCTTTGGCAGCAATGAAGAAGATATGAGTCAAAGCTTTGCCTTGGTGATGCAGAAAGAATTCGAAATGTCCTTACTGGGAGAACTGACATACTTCCTTGGATTGCAAATCCAACAAAAGGAAGGAGGAATCTTCTTATCTCAAACCAAGTATCTCAAGCAAATTTTGAAGAAATATGGCATGGAAGATGCAAAACCAGTATGTACACCCATGGTAACAGGATGCAACCTCAGTGAAAATGAGGAATCAGCAACAATGCATCAACCAACCTACAGATCTATGATTGGAAGTCTACTTTATTTGACAGGTACCAGACCAGACATCATGCATGCAGTGGGAATAGCTGGAAGATTTCAGGCAAATCCAAAGGAAACTCATCTTCAGGCAGTGAAGAGAATTTTCAAATATCTTAAAGGGACTCAAAATTATGGCTTATGGTATCCTAGAGATACAAATCTCACACTTCATGCTTATACAGATGCAGATTAGGCCGGAAGCATGGATGACACGAAGAGCACAAGTGGTGGTGCATTCTTTATGGGTTCTAGATTAGTATCTTGGTTAAGCAAGAAACAAAGTTTGATTGCCTTGTCTACAACTGAAGAAGAATATGTTGCTGCTGCATCTTGTTGCATCTTGCTGCACTCACTTGTACACCACCTATCTCCATCTTATGTGATAATACAAGTGCAATCAGCATTTCAAAGAACCCAGTCATGCATTCAAAGACCAAGCACATACCAATCAAGTATCATTTTCTCCGGGAACAAGTGCTTGAACAAAAGGTCAAGTTGGAGTATGTTCCTTCTAAAGAACAAGTTGCTGATATACTCACTAAACCACTGCCCAGGGAGACCTTTGAATACCTCAGGCAAAAGCTGGGGGTTGTTAATGCATCATCTTGTTGTTGAATCTCTTCTGAGTGTTGGTTGTACGCAAGGTTCATCTGGGTATATGCGTACATGTGCTGTTTTGCAGATTGGTCGAAGATCGAATGGTACAGGTTTAGGGGGAGCATATAATGCATTGTTGGCATTTTGGTAGCATAGAAGGAGAACATGGATGCTGATCTAAACATGGCTGCAATATGTCTCTATCTCTTTCATGGTCGTTATGATTCTTCTTTGCAGATCTGGTTTATAGTCAGGGGGAGCATGTTCTTAGGGGGAGCATAAACCCTTTGCCCTTGATGTCAAAGGGGGAGAATGACGTTGAGAATCTTGAGGTTGCCATCAAGTCCAAAGGGGGAGATTGTTGGCATTATGATTCTGGTATGGCTCTATGATACAGGTGTTGTACTTGATGGCAACTCTCTCAAGTGGCAATGGTCTGTTCAGGCTCTCAAAATGATGGAAATTAAGAGGCTCGCAGGTGAATGGTTCAAAAGGTGCAGACCCGCAGGTTTGTCATCCAGGAGGTGCGGTCATACTCGCAGGTTACCTGTTCAGAAGGTGTGGTACCCGAGTTCACTCACTTCAAGGCAGTGAAATGCGCTCTCGTGGGGTTTCTTATGTTTGGCCCGTGGTATTTTTCCCGCCTTTTACTAATGCTATGGTTTTGGCCCGTGGTATAGGATCTATTTTAACCCCGGTTTGGATCCCTTGTATTGATTATTGATGGTTTTGTCCCATGGTGTGAATAAGGGCTTGTCTATAAATAGGGAAGGAGATCACTTGGCTAAGGTATCTTTTCAATTGAATATCTTAAGATCTGAAATATTGGCTTGTTAATGTAAAATGCTTGATCTATATCAAAGTAAATTTGAAGGTAAATCTATGAAGTCGTGATATCTCGGGCGCATGATCAGATCTATGGATCTGACTGACTGTAGCACATTGGAGGACTGTAAATTTGGCCCTAATCAGAAGTCCGCAGGTGATCCATAGTTGCAGTGCGGGGGTATGCAACTCAGTAGAAGGCTCAGTGCGGGAGTACGCTGCGAAGCCAAAGGTGCAGTGTGGGGTATGCATCGCAGGAGAGGGCATAGTGCGGGGCACATGCAGCACAGAAAAGGGCGAAGTGCGAGGTACGTAGGCGAGAAAAGGGCACATTGCGAGTCTACGTAAAAAGTCAGAAGTGAAGGTGCGGATCTGAAGAAAAGTTCGCAGAGCAGAAGAACAACCAGTGCAGATCTACGCAGTTCAGTCTCAGAAGAGCTGCGGATATACGCAGACCCCTGTTGGTGAAGTTGCGGTCTTATCTTGAAAATATTGTTGATTGTCCTTTATCTATTGCATCAGAGTTTTGGGTTTATATTTCTGGTACTTCTTTTCTGTTTACAACATTCTGAAAAGTTGAAGAGTTGGGTGATTCATTGGTTCATTGTATAAATAGATTGGGTGATTTTCATGCATTTGATGATCATTTGATGTTCATGGATCCAGTTTGAAAATTTATGAAATGAGGTGCTTAAAGAAGAAAAAAAGAAAAGGGGGGTTGTAGCTCCCTTCCGGGAGAGACTCGAAAACGAGAGAGAGTTGTAGCTCTCTGCAGGTTGCAGCCTGCGTACTGGTAAAGGACTGCACCAGTACAAAATCATTGTGAAAGAAGTTTCTAATTTAAAGAAGATAGAGACATATTGCAGCAGGTGGTTTTCACCCACATTGGGTTTCCACCTTATATCTGGTGTCTTGTGTGATATTTTTCTTGTTTCATGCCATTATTATATACAGAAGATCATAAATAATGAAGGCATATTGAAAAGAATTTGATAATACTGATCCACCCCCCCCCCCCCCCCCCCCTTAGTATTATCCAACAAAAAACTTGTAACATTCAAATGAGTCCACTACTATTTAGATAGAAAGATTATTATTATTTTTTATTTATTACAAATACAATGTAGCCTCAAAAATATATAAACATAACAAAATTCCAAATATAACCTTAATATATATGGTTTAATCTCAATTCTTTTATGTTTCTAAAATTTCTTATTTTTAGAGAACAGTCCATCTCATAAACTCACGAAAGTGTAACTCCTTTTTTTTTAGAGTGTTTACTTGAAATCCCTTAATGACAAAAAAAACGTTAAATTTTAGTTGTGTTGATCATTTTACCTTGACGGAATTTATTTTCAATAGCATTTATAAGAATACCGCCATTTTTCCCTTTCATTTTGTAATTTATGCCCAATCTCTTTCCTTTTTTTCTTTTGTTTTCTAATTTATGTCCACTTCCGTTATTTTTACTTCATTGGTGGAAAATTTGGTAAATACTTTTGTTCACTTAGAGGACAATTGAATGGAAGAAATATCTCATTGATTATGTCATTCATATTAGTCGATGGATCTTTAGTCACTGACGCCTAAGGATGAACCAACTCATCTTACCAAGGAGTTTCAAGGGGGGTGGGTGTATCATATTGCACACTTCTCTCATTATCAAAGTCCTTTGAACCCACAACATAATGTTGCAACTATTTTCATTTGCACGAGGTATTCGTGTGTTTCTTTTTCCTCTTTTATTAATGTCTTTAAAGGGGTAGCCTCGTAAACTTATTTAGACCAATTACTATCTAGATGGATACTATCAAACCATGATATAAATATCAAATAATATTTATTCTAATACAACTTTTGTTTAGAAATTACGCTAGAAAATATCCAATATAATTTCTTTTGGAGGGTCGTTAGCTTTTAGGATTACTATGAAAGTTTTTACACCATGTTAGGAGCATTTCATGAGATTTGGGCTGCATGGTGTATGATCAACACCTTGATGGTATATGATGCACATGAACATTAGATATGGTCCATGAAGCATTTTCGTGCTAGAGATGGATTACTAACTTTTTGTTTAACATCAATTAGGTGCCTACAATTTCCATAGGGAATTAGAGATCTTTAGCCAACTCGATGCCATTTACATTCAAAGCATATTGAAAAGGTTATGTGTTTGGATAATTCCCTACCTTGGAAGAGGAGAATCTTGCATTTTAGAGGAGAGTAGTTGGCCTTAGAAAACATGGGTTAAATTAAATGCTAACATGGAGGTTCAAAGTGTACTTGAGGATTCATTGGATTATGAAAATGTTTACACATGGGGAGTGGAGCGGGTCAAGTACATGGATTAGGAGGTTTGTTGGAGTCATTCGAAGATTATAAGGGAAGCATTGCACAAGTCTCATGGGGAGCCCTTGTATTTGGATCCCTATGTGTGGATTCCACCAACTTATGTATTGACATGCGTACCCTTGTAGTGTAATGATCCACATGTGTGAGCCTACATGTGCCTTTGTATATTACATTTAAGGGCACATTCCTACATATGTATTGTTAGCCTCCCTTACCTACCATATATAGAAAGAAATGATATTTTCCTTTCACATTCTTTGATTTTTATTTATCCTTTATTACATATGTGATATAGGAGAAAAATAGTCTTACTGTCTCTTGTGCTTTTTCTTTTGTTCATTTTCTCTCTTATGTTAGAGTCATGATGGTTTCTTGTAGAATTTTGAGTACTAAAGTTAGGATTCCATCCCATGGAGACTTGGGAATTAATGTTTTGAGATGAAACTTGAATTTGTACAGTGTTGAAGTGAAGAGGACGAGGATGATTCATGCTTTGTAGGACATTCTTGTCTAATGGTAGGTTGTTGGAGTTGCTTGGTGTGAGCAAGGGTTTTCATTATTTTCCCCAGCTAAGGATTTGGAGAGGTAGAATATTATACTAGCCTTATGAAAGTCTACGACATATACATGAACTTATTCTTTATGTATATAAATTAAGTTTATGCTTGTTGAATATTCTTGCAGCTTTTTTAACCATCTATTTCGTCATGGTTTAGTAATTTCTAGCACTTATATGTCTTCTTGATTTGGCATGAGTTAAGGTGACATAACTTAAGGATGCAATTGCGAGGTTATTAACATTTATATTAAAAAATACTCAGTATGTTTTTCAGTATATTTAAAATTGACATAAGTGATTTTCAAATCTATTATATGAATGATAATATTTCCCTATAAAAATGAATCTTATTAACACATTGTAGCATATTTTATCTTAATTTGTTCACTGGATTGGAGTCATTAAAAATTTAAATATTATCCATTATTTTCACAATTGTTATATTTATATTCATAATAACTTATAGGATGAAAAATCTTAAATTTAAAATGTCCACACCGTATTTACAAAAAAATTGAAAATTTCTATTTTACATTAAAAATCATAAACACACAATTTCTACCACAATTTCTACCGACTTTGACCAATGTAACACTCGAGACAAAACCTTGTGAGCATGAAGATTCTATCCCAAGTGAACTCTTGAGAAATGGAAATGAATCTACTGAAACAATCCCCAAGTATTTCAAAACAATCCTCATTTTAAAAACGAAGAGAGAGAGTCATAACCCTCACCCAAATTATTATAGGAGACAAGAAATTCACTAGGTCTACTAAAACCCTATAAATAGGGACCACTTCTTATAGTCTTCCATTTGTCATTAACTACTCAAAAATCCATAACGGAAATTCCTTTGGCATGCGGGTAAATCCCTACTTCTTATCGTCTTCCATTTGTCATTAACTACTAAATAGTCCATAATAGAAATTCCTTTGGCATGCGGGTAAATCATTGAATTGTTGTATAGAATTGGATTCCCCTTTAAAAGTGAAACAAAACATTTCAAAACACATGCCTTTGTTAATAAACCATAAAAATCTACTCATAAAATGGATACGGAGAGCTTGGAAGAATAAAGAGGATGTTGCATATTGCTTTTAAGCAAGGTTGATAAAAAAGGGTGGATAATTGTCATTAGAGTCACATGAGATTCAAGTGTTGTCCCAAATTTTCAATTAACTTAAATTATCAAAATTTAAATTTAAATTTAAACATAAACTTTTATTTTTTTATATAGTTTAATTTTAAACGCTCAAATTGAATATACTATAAAATTAAATTACATTATAATAATAATAAACATTTATAAATTACAATATATATCAATAAGAAAGTAGATAATTAAACATCCAAAATTAAGTATGTATATATTAAAAAGGGTAAAAATTAGTCGAAATTTAGCTTGATCAAACACATAATAAAATATATAATAAATATTAAATAATTGGAAACATCGATCATATTTTAGAATAATGAAATATAAATAAACAGCCGAAGTAGTTAAAGAATCAAAAGTGAACTAAGATTGTTTATATTAATTTTTTGTGAAATCTGATTTGTGTTATTAAAATGGTTTGACTTGTATATATGATTCAACATCCTGAAAAACCCCTAGAACACTTCGAGGATTATCCATCAAACTTGTGATTTTAATAAATTTCTACGAGATTTTAGATAAGTTAAACCAGAAAAACTCACCAAATATTTTTCCAAAAATTACACTAAAAACAACTCCTAAATCTATAATTTAGTTTAATGAAACAACAAGAATTAAAAAAAAAAAAATTATGAAAACTATAATTATGTTAAATTAAAGTGCGACATATATATTTTGAATAATTCTTTTAATTATTAAATAATTAAATTACTGTAGATACATTACTCTTTGGTCAATGAATGTTGCTTTACTCTTTGGTCAATGAATGTTGTTTTAAAGAACTACATAGACTTTGAGTGTGATATGGGTATCTAGTGAGGGCTTTATGTATATGGATCAATTATTTTAATTATTTATTTAATTAAAGTTATGGACATACATTACTCTTTGGTTAATGAATGTGGATTTAAAATACATTGAACTTGAGTGTGATATGGGTATTTAGAGCCGTTTTTATTTATACGGATCAATTTACTATGATACAATTTAATAAGTAAAAATTAGTTACATAATTTAAAATAAGTTTTAAGATTTATGAAATGAAAGTATGTGTTGAAATATTATATAGGTTATTAAATTGAATAGATGTGTTTTATTAATGGGATGGGTTACAAAGTTTTGATTGTACGTATGGAAATCATTATAAATTTTTTAAAATTAGATATGTGAGATAATTTATGGTTTAATGATAAAAAACAATGTAAGTATTAAACTATGTTTTAAAACGTTTTAATGGTTCATGGATCATGAATAAGGTTTGAAATGAAACTACTATATATAAAAATAGAATAGTTAGATGTGAGGTTTCACATGTTAAGAATTGATACTAGGGATTTATTGTAGTGCAAAAGGAATACTTTTTATTTGCAAATCACATTTAATGTCTAAATTATGAAATGGTACAAGAGATTTATTGTAGTTCAAAAGAATATTTTGTTTTTTTTATCTGTAAATTATATTTAATGTTTAAATTATAAAATGAAATTCTAATAAATTAGATTAACCATATAGAAAAACATTGAAAGATTAAGAGAAATAAGTGATATTAGAAATAAAGATTGACTCAAAAATTTATGGAAACATTCATTAAGACATTGTAGAAACAGTTAAAAGAAATGATTTCAACCAAAAGAATCTTACATAATCGTTATTGTCATCTCTCAGGTCTCATTATATATATAGTAATCATATGTATAATACAAACACACACGGGACATATGTGGCATTTATTTAATGTAATTTCCCCTTCAGGGATTTCTTGTAATAAATCTTTGTCTCCTTGTTTCACAATTCAACTAGTATCAGAACCCTAGCATTCACTCTTGGGCACATGTGAGTGTGTTTTGTAATTTCAAAATATTTTATTATTAGAATCCTCATCAGAACCCTAGCATTCACTCTTGGGCCCATGTGATTGTGTTTCGTAATTTCAAAATATTTTATTTATTAGAATCCGTTAAACTTTGTAAATAGATTGTTGAAATCATTGTCTGGAAGAAGTGTCACAATGACACCAAGATTTTTTGTGGGTGGATGGAAACCTGCGTAGAGCAGCCAGAAGGATCCACTTATGAAAAATCTAGAGATCATGGAAATACATGGATATGCATACAGGGATATCAAAGAGCAGAGTTGAGTTGAGTTGTGGAACAAACAACATGTTGAGTGTAGAGTTGCCGCATGACAATAAAATTGAACTTGGAAGCAGGCTTGGAGAGGTCGAAGTCGCGTTTGGCTATTTTGAGGCCAAAGCAATCGTATTTCTTGTTGGAATTAATGCTTACATTCCTTATTTGAGAGATTGGTTTGTGATGGTTGAGAAATTCTCTCAACCACTCTATCTAAATCAGGAATAAGTTGGATCTCAAAAACTCTATTTAATAGAGTGATCCCAATGTAATCTGTGTGTGGGTGTGTTTTGCACATACACCATTTGTGCATAATTTATAATTAAATTTCTGTGATTGTGTGCATCAGGCTGTTGTTATCATGGTATCAGAGCACAGGATCAGAGGCCTGTGTATTGTTTTAGCAGAAAAGAACTGAGAGTGCAGATTGATGACCAGCGCAATCAGATCAATCCGCGGAATTTGGGAAGAATTCGAGGGGGATCGAACTCATTGAATATACTCTGTTCTTTCCTTCGCTATTTCAACTTGAAATATGTAAGTTTCTGCAAATCTTGGTGTGTCTGCGGTAGTCCTCTCCAAGGAAATAACTGTCTCTCGTTCGTCCTTCTGTCTGCTCATCGGATCATATGTCAGAGTTTGACTACCACATATGAACTTTATCTCTGCGGATTGGGAGAAATTTAAAGAGGACGCTAGTGTTGCATAAAAAGGAGTCGCTCTGGGCCACGCTGTCTTATTTTTCTAAGTCAATTGGGTATTGATGAAGCCCCAGCCTGAACCTTAGCGGTCGGAATGGAAACTTCGAAAGAACTGTCTTTTATCAGTTTGAAGGTTACGGTTCGGAGCTCTACGCGCTGACTTCCTGGCCATGATCTTTTTCATGACTTCGCTGCGGCTATTCCAGATCAGACTGTGACCATACGGCGCTGTTGCTCAGTATCTGATGCAACCCTGTAGACTCATATTTTAATCCGTCCACTGTCTGCAGGTGTTCCTCAAACTAGATTTCGTCGGCCAGCAAGGAGGAAAAGGGTTTCGGGTTGCGCTCGAACAAGATTTTTTCTGGCCACTTTAGAAAAGGTATTTTTCATCTTTTTTTTTATCATGGAGTTTGTGGTGTTAGACAAATTCAGTGGTTTGAATTTTCCCTCATGGAAAGTAAAAATACAACTACAATTAATGAATGAAAACTTGTGGGGAATAGTGAATGGTTCAGAAAAAGCACCTACAGATGCCAAAGAGTTAGTTGAATGGAAAAATAGAGATGATAAAGCTAAGTCTATTATTGGACTTGCTCTTTCTGATTCACAATTACATCATGTAGATCTTACTAAAACATCACAGGAAATATGGGAACATTTGGCTCAATTGTTTGGTGTAAAATCTACTAATGCAAAATTTTCCCTAAAGCTGCAATTATTTAGTCTGAAAATGAATGAGGAGACATCTATGTCCAGTCATATAAATAATCTAATGTCTCTTTTAAGACAATTGGGTGAAGCTGGGACAAAGGTAGAGGATGAAGATGCTAAAGCTGTATTATTAAATAGTCTTCCTTCAAGTTATAGTAATGTTGTTTTCACTTTGAGTCAAATATCTACACAAACATTGCAAGAGACAATTGCAGCTCTTCTCGGGGAGGAAAAGCGACTGAAACCAGAGGATGCCGAAGAAAACTCTCATGTAGAGAATGCCTTGTGGACAAAGTCAAGGATGAGAAAGAAAAATGCAAACAAGGGTGGCATTGAATGCCACTATTGCAAGAAAATTGGGCATACAGCGTAGAATTGCAGAAGTCGTGCTAGTGATGTGTTAAAAGGGAAAGAATCAGCAAATATAACCATAGTTGAATATCAATTGAATTCAGATGATGAATTTAATGAGGAAAGTGAACCTATTAAACTCTTTTAAAATAACCAGCAGTTCAATTATGTGTCTGATGCCAGTATTTATAGATCAAGTAGCAGTAAGGCTCAATATGGATGGTTGTCCAGATAGTATGGCAGTTGCGGATCTAGGGAAGGATCCCTCATTAGTGGTAGACGTGGAAGTGGTTTCCTAATGAGGTTATGCGACAGATTGGAATGCTGTTCAGTAATTGACTTCGGGAGATCCTTGATTCGGGAGTTGAGAAAGGAACTCGGGAATCCAACTTGCCAACTACACCTTTCCGAGGGTTACGAGGCAACTTGATGGAGAATCTATTGACAAGCTTGATTATTTTGTTATTTTGTTATTTTGATGTAATGTAATCATTAAGGGGGGATGTTGGAATTAATGCTTACATTCCTTATTTGAGAGATTGGTTTGTGATGGTTGAGAAATTCTCTCAACCACTCTATCTAAATCAGGAATAAGTTGGATCTCAAAAACTCTATTTAATAGAGTGATCCCAATGTAATCTGTGTGTGGGTGTGTTTTGCACATACACCATTTGTGCATAACTTATAATTAAATTTCTGTGATTGTGTGCATCAGGCTGTTGTTATCATTTCTCACTTTTCCAATGATATTCTTCTAATTTTTTTGCTTCCTCTTTAAGTAAAAAACATCACACTTAGAAATAAAAAATATAGGTCAGATTGCCATTGAAGCAATTACATGTGGAGAGAAGTTGTGTATAAAAAATGAAAATTTTGAAATACATGTGGTTGCAATTTTCTCAATGATAGGAATAATCTAGAAGATATTAATGCTATTTGTTTTTTCCAAAATAAAAATGGAAAAGACCAGCCATCACATTTAAATGTGCATTCAACCGTTGTGGATTACCAAATACTGATAAGGTCGATGATGATATTTTCTTATAGTATTTCGAAAAAAAAGCCAAATGAAATTCTCTGTTGAAACTCAAGCAGAGAAACAACCTCATAATTATTATGTCCATACGACAAACTTAGGTATTTTCGGATTGATGAGCTGAAGAAATCTAGAACTTAAAGGGTTTTGTGCATAAAAAATAAACTGGAGTGCATTAATCGAAGATAGATAGTCATTCTAGATGATATAAGAAAAGAGATCTCTGAATGTCCACTTCTACAGTGCAATTTTCCACCATTCTTATAAGTCTTGGGATTGTTGTGAACACGAATGGAAGAAAAAGGTAAGGCTGAACTTATGCATTATCAACAGCTTCCTTTGAAGGTCAATTACTTCAAGTTAGACCAAACATAGAATGGGATGACTCTTTATTCATCTATGTAAGATGTGCTAATTTGTAACAAGCCATTAAAAAAAAGCATATGTTTTTGAATAAGGACTCCAACAGAAGATGGATAGTTCCAAGGAGAACATTTGTCCTCACAATGAACCACACTAGTTGGTTCGAAATGCGTCGGCAAAGGTCTTTCTATATGTGATTTACGCGGAAACTCTTCTTATAACATTTAAGTACTAACCTTCTCGATGTCAAGAAGAGACATCATCAAGTTATGGATCAAAAGAGAAAAATAGTACACACTGTAATCCATTTTGATGGGAGAGCCACATGCGAAGCCCTTGTGGATTTTTTAAGTGCAATTGAAAGGACACCGGGAGAGAGACAAAATTATGATTGGAGCCGAATATGTAGAACTTTTTCTTATTGTTTATATAATGGTCAAAATATTTTATTTAAAAAAAAATGTAAAATGGTCAAATGAATGTTAAACACGTAATTTAAAGTTAGGAGAAATTTAAGGGTCTCTAATGTGTTTGATGTGGAAAAGAAATATTTGTATTTCTATGGAAAGGAAAGAAATACATGGGTTTACATGGAATGACCTGGACTTATGCAGGAACACAACAAAATATAGATATACACATAAATATAGAGATGCAGTAGAAATAAAACTTCATTTCATTAATATCATAGAATTGAAATATGTTTCCATACAAAAATGGAAATAAACTAGCTCAGACGATGGTAGCTTATCTCTAAGAAGAAATGTGTCAACTACATGACTCTAAATTGTGTTACAATGAGGCTTGAAGGCCTAATTATTATTGATAAACAATGAAAAACCATAAACATCCAAAAACCTAACCCTAGGAGATATAACGCCAAAACTATCAGCCCTGTTGGGGTAAACTGGTACATCAATTTTTTGGGCCATAACTTTGGAATGTGATCTTCATTTGATGCACACCATGACTCATTAGAAATATATATTCAAGGAATATAACATTTGACCGAAAACATCAATTAAAGAGTCGTGTTTGCTTGTTTTCCAAAAAAATATCGTTTAGGGTCTCAAAATGGTTCTGGAAGTTCAGGACCCAAAAAACTGCCAAAAATAGTAAATTGTGCTACAATTAAGGAAAATAAAAAACTGAAAGAAACAACGGTTGGGGTCCAAATGGAATAGGTGCATGGCATCAAATATCCACTTGGCTTAGTCGTCCCTCCTTAGGAAGCAATGGTCCCCAATGTGTTGAGGGTGTCTATGAGATGGGGAAACTTTTGTTGAACTTCGTTTATAGTGAGCCACTTACTTTCATGTAGGCGTTGGCCAACTTTGACAACCTGATCCAATTGGGTCTTCTGTTGGCTACTGTTCTTGATCTATGTGTACATGATCCTATTCGTTGTGGCATGTTCGATGCATCTTGGGTTGAGCTCTGTTGGTGTCAACTGCTCAACAGTGTTTGATGTGTCCAGTAATAGGGGAAGTATGGCCGTAGTTGATCCACATTGAATATTGGGTGCAGGCCAATGAATGGTGGAATGTTGAGCTCAAAATCATTGTCCCCTACAACCTTAGTGATGGTCTAAGTTCCATATTGGAGCGGTTGAAGCTTGCGGTAAGCCCCAATGAGGCACTCCTTCTGCAAATGTAACCAAACTTTGTCGTCCGCCTGAAACTTGTGTGGCACCCAATGTTAGTTAGGACATTATTTGTACTTAGAAATTTCTCTGTCTAATATGTCATGGACCTATTAGCGGACGTGATGAATCCACTCAATAAATTTGTTAGCTTGGTCGGCTTCGGACTGGACATGAGTCGAATTTTCCTAAGTAGTAGCTGCAAGTGGTATGGCAACATCAATGGGACATATTAGTTGGAATCCCAGTCCCATATGAAAGGGGTTATGGCTGGTTGAGCTATGGAGAGCTATGTTGTAGTTGTGTTGGACATAGGGGAAGCTTTCCTCCCATGTTCATGGATTCTTCGAGTTGTACATGTGCAGGATATGTGTGATCATCATGTTGACGACCTCTCTCTTGCTATCATTTTGGGGATGGAAGGTCGTGGACTTAGTGAGCTTGGTATCCAACATCGATCATAGACTTGACCAAACTTTACGTAGGAACCTGCTATCTAGATTTGAGATAATGGATTATGGGATCCCAAAGTGTACCCACACTCATTCAAAGAAGAGCTTAACAATGTCTTCTACTATGATATTGTTCTTACAGGCCGCTAGAATGGCCATCTTAGAGAAATCTGTCAATGGCCACGAAAACACAGTAATTTCTATACTTAGTATAAGGAAAGCCCAACATGTAATCCACGGAGATGGATTCCTAAGGTTGACTAGAAGTAGGTAGAGGATTATATTGGCCTTTCTTCTTGATGGTCGGTTTGTCAATGGTGCAGGTTGCAAGATATAATGTACTTCCCAACATCGTATCATAGGTTAGACCAATAAAAATGCTTCTACACCACTTCCACTTTCTTCTCTACTCTGAAATGTCCAACGACCCAAATATAGTGTGCCTCCCAAATCATCTTGGCACACTCGCTTGAAGGAAAAAAGAGGTGTCCCGGGTGACATAACAATGCATCCTGGAGATGAAAATTTAGAACTTTCTTGCATTCCAGGAGCTTTTGGTATGCATTGCTGAATTTTGGATCGCTATTGTAAAGATGCAACCACCCCACAATCTCGTGCCCACAAGATTCAAGCAAGTGGTCAGCACCATGACCAACAATTGGTCGAGGCAGTTCACAACATTGTTGGTGTTGCCCTTCTTGTACTTAATGTTCAAATAGAGTTTTTGCAGGTATGTGGACCATTTATGATGGCGATTGTTCTAAAACTTCCCTTGTGTTTGTATGAACTTTAGGGGTTGGTGGTTTGTGTGGATGATCGTTTCCTTCCCCAGAATGTAAGACTTCCATTTTCGATAGGCCTGCACAATGGAATACATCTCTTTTTCTTCGATGGGATACGTTCATACTTTTTCCAAAAGTGTCTCACTGGGATATGTCATCAGATGCCCCTGTTGAGTAAGAACTGCATTAATAGCATAGTCGAAGGCATATGTATCGATCTTAAATGGTTGTTGCAGGTTTGCTAATGTGATCATTGCTGTAGAGAAAAGGTTATGCTTCAAATCGAAAAACGTCTTCAGTTGGGATTCAGTCCAAAAGAACATTTATTTCACTCCTCCCTTGACGACTTAACTCAAAGTCCAAGTGATATGAGAGAAACCCAACATGAACTTGTGGTAGAAGTTGGAAAGACCCAAAAAGTTGCGAAGATCTATTAGAGTGATTGGGGTTGGCCAAGTCCAGAGGACATGTATCTTTTCCAGGTCCACATGCACACCCCGCTCATCAATGATGTACCCTATACATTGAACCCGAGTCATTCCAAAAGTGCATTTCTCCAAATTGGCACACAACTTGTGTTGCCGTAGGGTTTGGAGGACCCATTGAATATGGTGGAGGTGCTCTTCCCACCTCTAGCTAAAGATCAAAATGTCATCCAAATTCACCCCCACGACTGACTTGGTGAAGGGTCGTAAGATATCGTCCATCAACGTCATGAAGGTTGCAAGGGCATTCGTGAACCTGAAAGGCATGGCCAGCCATTTGAGAGGGTCCTCCTTGCATTTAAAGGCAGTCTTCCATACATTAGAGGGTTTGCTTGATACTTGGTGATAACTAGACTTCAAGTCAATCTTGATAAAATAATTTCCCCCCTTAAGCTGGTCTAGAAGGTCATCAATCTGTGGTATTGGATACCTGTTTTGTAAAGTGATCTTATTTAGTGCCTGATAATCAATACAAAGTCTCCAGTTCCCATCTTTCTTTTGTACCAACACAATCGAGCTCCCACAGGGTGATGAACTTGGCCTGATGTGCCCTTTTCGCAACAACTCTTGAATTTGCGTCTTTATTTCATCATTCTCTAGAACATAACTTTGATAGATTGGTCAATTAGGTAGTGGCACACTCAGGGTCATATTGATGGAGTGCTTGACCTGACAATGTAGAGGTATCCCTATGGGTGAGGTGAAGATGCCTCTGTACTCCTCCACAACCTTCTCCATATGCAGTTATCGTGCCTGGAGGTTGTGGCCAAAATCTTCTTCTTGCCCTAAGGAAGAATCATAAGGAAAGCAAATTTCCTAGTATGGGAAATTATCTTACTACATTGCTTCGCAGTGATTAAAGAAATGGTGGTAGGCAGTGCTACCTCTGGTATCTTGTACAACTTATTACCCAAAGTAATAATAATAGTGAGAGGCCTAGACTCATACACAACATGTCACTTCCACAAGTATGGTTGACCTAATAACACATCACAAATTTCAAGAGGAGAAACTTCACATAGTACCTCATTTGTGAATGGCTTGATGTTGTAGGGAAGGTGACACTATTGGATGACACGAAGATCTCACCCTTGGTGAAGCCACTCGATGGTGTATGGTTGCAGTTATGGTGTGGTTGGTAGTCCCAACCGCTCCATGACCTTTGTTGAAGTGAGTTTGTTTTTGCTCTTACTGTCAACAATGAACTACAATGAAGAACCCTTCACCCACATATGTGAGCTGAAGAATCCCTCCCCATCCTCTGGATCTTTGGGCTCATCCTTCTAGATCTTGGTGGTGGTAATGATGGCACTAGTTTCTGCATCGATAATATGCTACCCTTTTTCATTCCCCTTGTTTGTTTCTGACTCAGATTCAAAACATGCATATTATTCAAAAGCCTTTAGCTCGGCCACCGGTGAATTCTTGGCTCAAAACTCACTTGTGCTGTGAGTGAAAATCTTATGGAACTCACACCATTTCCCTGTGTCCTTCTTTGTCTTCTTAGTGTTTTTATTTGTTTGCAACTTCAGTGGGTTGTCCTGGATCACCCTACAGTTTGGGGGCACCTTTCCCTTGCTTTGGATTCGTAGATCCAAAGTCTCGCTTCTTCTGTTTAAATTTCTTCTCGATCTTGATAGTGTTTCGATAGTCGACGCTGAGTGAGGATATGTCCAGGAACTCCATCTCTTCCTTGATGTACTTGTGTATATATATGTGGCACATGAGTACCAAATTTCCCTGAGAACCCTTGATATCGAGATTCATGTGAAGGGTATGGAAAAAATTTGTGAACTTTGACACATCTTGGTCCCTTCCCTTATAAAACATGGTCCACTTTATGTATTTATCTTCATAGCTCTCGACAGGGTAATATTTTTCCTTGATGGTGTCTCAAAAAGAATTCCAAGTTGGTGTGACCGAGAATAGTGAGGATTCCCTCTTGTCCTTTTGTTCACAGTAGGTCTCCCACCAGTCCTTGATCTGTGGGGTGACTTTGAGAAGTGCAAAAGAAATATTTTCCCAGTTTGAAAATTCATGAACTCAAAAATATCCTTCCAATATATTTAACCATCTATCTACGACGTCTCCATCTATATAACCTTCAAATATGGGAATGTCAATGTTAACTTGTACCTTAAAAGGAGTGGTTGTTGGATGAATATGCGTTGCGTGTCGCTAGCCGTCAAACGATTTGTGAAAATTTATCCATCATCGCATTCCTTTATCGCTCGAGGGATTCCTCGAGCAATATTTTGAAAGGATCTCCTACCCCCTGTTCTTTCTTTTCTTCCTCCATGGGAGATTGTCGGGGTTTGCGAGGCTAGTATTGAAAAGGTTCAACCAGTTCGAGCCCTAACTCTTTATACTTTGACCTCGTTGGGGACATGTAAATAAAAACGAAGAAAGAGAGTACCTCTCTAATACTACTGATCCGAACTTATGTAGGAACATAAAAAAATACAAATATACACAGAAAGACAAAGATGCAGAAAAAATAAAACTTCTTTTCATTAATGCCAAAGAATTGAAATATGATTACATACATAAATGGAAATAAGCTAGCTCAGGCAATGGTATCTTATCTCTGAGAAGATATGTGATGGTTACATGCCTCTCGAAATCCTATTTATTATTGAGGAACAATGGAAAATCCTAAACATCAAAAAACCTAAACATAGGAGATGAAGCGCCAAAACTATGGGTCCCGTTGGGGTAAATTGATACATTAATTTCCTAGGGTCATAAATTTGGCATACGATCTTTGTTTGACACACACAATACCTCATTATAAATATCTATCTCAGGACTATATATTTTTACTAGAAAATTAGAAACTAGGGCCAAATTCCACAATAGGATAACTCATGTGATGGAGATGATTATTGCATTGGATTCCCCTTTTTGAGAGGTCCAAGTTTGATATAAAGATCATCTCATTCAGACAAGCATAAGTGAACTTTTGAATTTATTCCCTCACATGCACAAATTGTTAAGTTTAGCCTCAACTTAATGTAGGGTAAAGAATCCCAATAGATCTGTCCTTTCACCCTCATCGAATTTTATAAATAGGAGTAACCTCTCTCCTCATTTGGACATCACTCACCCATCTATTATTCTCTCTCCTAAGAAAATTGGTTCATACAGCTTGGTGATCATCTCTCTCTCACACATGTGGATGAAGGATGCATTTCAAGGACAAATTGTAGGGTGAAAATTTCATAGTGTTGAGACAATGTTGACCAGCATTAACTGAAGGGATATTGACCAAGTTTGACTATGTTTTTGAGGGAAGAATTTTGATCTCCTTAGGCCACATTTTTGGGCACAAAAACCAATATTTTCTGGGCATATTCACAAGGGTTAAATTTAGGTTGAGTTTTGTTTTGACCGTTGAAAATCATAGCTGATTTTCTCTCTACTTTGACTGAAATTTTTTGGTCAGCATTTGATATCCTCTTGAGGCTAATTTTGACCAAGGAAGACTAAGATGCATTGGTGAAGTTTCACTTTTATTTTGAACAATGTTGACTTTCTGGTTATGGCTGAAGTTGACTACAAAATTTGGCAGGGTTGTTTTGATTGTGTATTGGGCAAGTGAATTTGATTTTTGTACTCTCTCTCTGCTGAACTATTGAATAATAATAAGAAGGTTTGATCAAAGGGTTTTCCCCACGTTGGTGTTTTTCCATGGAATCCACCAAATCTGGTGTCCCCTTGCATTACCTTGTCATTTTTATATGTTTTTATGTTCTATTTTCATTTACTTTCAATGTGATTAAGTTAATGTGATTTCTACTGAAAATAATTTGAAATTGTCGTTGGGTTGCTAAAGGAACATTGTAGTAAATTTTGCTAAGCATAGAAAATACCATTGTTATCTAAAATTAACATGGGATTGGAGCTCAAGTGAAGACAAATACCAATCAAGAGTAAGGAAAATAAATCAGTAAGGGAAGTTTTAGGACAAGAACTTGGAACTAGTCCCAATGACAACTACATCTTCAAATCTGAGGACAAATCTGACTATCATGCATGGAATATGTCTCTGCATTTGAGTTTGGAAGAAAATTATGTTGAGGACTATGTCAAAGGAAGAGTGGTGGAGCCTCCTTCAAGTGCACCCACTGCTGTAAAAATAAAGTACAAGAAAGGTGAGGTTAAAGCTAATAAAATTATTTTTGATTCTATTCACAAGCCTTTGGTTGCCTATATTTCTCATTTGGAAACATCTAAGGAGATGTATAACAAGATGGTTGGGATGTTCAAAGTAAATAATGCAAAACAAATTCTCTTTCTCAATAACAAGTTGAAAGACATCAAGATGGATAGAGGATAATCCATTCAATCCTACTTCATGAGGATTACCAAAATCAAGAATTATCTCCTATCTATTGGAGAAGTTGTTGGTCACAGGGAGCTCACTCTTATTGCACTTGGAGGCCTTACAAGAGAATGGGATGTGTTTAATACTACCATCCTCAACAATGATAGGATTTCGGCACTTGAGGAATTATTAGCTAGATTCACTGAAGAAGAAACTAGGATGATGGAAAGAGATAAGCCCTGAAATGGAAACAATCCTACTGCCTTCTCCACTTATGCAAAGAGGAAGAACAATGATGGTCAAAGAAGGCAAGGTAAAGGGTTCAATTCAGGATTCAAATAAGGAAGAAAAGGAAGTTGCTTCAATTGCAAAAATTTTGGCCACCTTGCTAGAGAGTATCCTCACAAGAAGGATACTCTAAGAGATGACGAAAACAATAACAAAAACTACAAATACAATGGCAATAAAAGGAACAAAAAGTTAAACAACAAAGGAAAGAGGAATTCTCTCATTCCTTGATATGGAAATGGTTGCCCTTGCAAGAAGTCTAGAAAATCCAGGTATGAAGAAGCTAATGTTGTAGAAAAGAAAAAATAATTTTATCTTATTTCTTCCCTCACCACTGCCTCTCCTCCGAATACATTGGGCCATTAGTTGATGGATGGTGGTTCCTCAACGCACTTCAATGGGTACAAGGAGGCCCTTTCAAAATTAATTGAAAATAAGACAAATATGGAGATTATACTTGGGGATAATTCCACTTATCTTGTGAAAGGAATTGGGATTGTTACTCTTCACTTAAATCAAGGTGAAGCCCTTCACTTAAAGAAGTATTGTATGTGTACCTTATCTTAAAAATAAGTTGTTCTCTATTTCTATTATGGAAGATAAATGTTTCAAGGTGACATTCATTGATGGGAACGTTCGTGTTTTGTTGAGGGATTTGCTCCCCTAGGTCTTTTGGGTGGAAACCCTAGCAGACTGAAAGTTGTCTAAACAGAGAAACACACATTCACACAACCATTATGCTCTTAAAAGTAAATTCTAAAGTAAGAAGGGCGTATCTCAGGTCCTACGTTCGAGAAGTTCCTCAAGGGTCCAAACCCTTCTTCAAGTCCCTTTATCCTTTGTCCTGTAAAACAACCAATTCCAAAGAATACAACAGTATATGGGCAAAGACTTATAAAGAAATCATCTTTATGTTATAAAAGAAGGAATTTAGTTATGAACTTTAAACAACCATTCACATATGAAGTTCAAGCATGAACATCATAAACATAAAGAAGAAGCATATCAGGAACCAAGACGTGTTTCTTTATTATAAACAAATAGAATGTACAAAAGGAATAATATCACCTGAGTAACCTTTCCCAGGCTCCAAGCAAAGCTTCCTTCGGAATCCGTCCAGCCTCAAGCCTTTAGCATATCTCCTTCCAAGACTCACTCCATGATGTCATAACTAGTAGATGAACATCAACACACAAGGAAACAAGGGTTTCCTGTACAAATGTGGGAAGTGGAGAAGGCACAAGGGTCTTCAGACCTGGTCAGGGGAAACATTTCATTATAATAACCTTTCTCTCTCTTCTCTCCTATCTTAGGCCTTCCCTTTAATGTCTTTTTATACCACTCCCAAAGTCGTTTTTTAGTTCGGAGTTGGTTAGGAACAGTTGGGCCACGGGCACTAACAGGTAATCAGCAGGTAAAACCCGCGATCTCCGCCCGAAAATAAGGAGTTTTATATTTTTTTAATTGTTTTAATACATATACGTGGGTTGGGTATATGCCTACCCACGTATACACGCGTTTAACTCAGGGCAATCTCCCGTACAAGGAATAAAACATTGTTTTTTAAATTTGGGACCAGGTCTGGAAGGAGGGGTTGCCCTAGGCCATGAGTGCAGCATCGCAAACCATAATAGTGAGATTTGGAGCTATAACAGATGCCCCCTAATATATGAGGTCAAAAGGGGAACATGATGGCCGAAATATATTAAGCAAGTACATGGAAAGGAAATCTGCCAAAAACCGAGCAATACTTCACCAGAATTCAACCTGCCAAGCCACAAAAGGATATCAAAAAGAAACACCATCTAAGGCGGGCATACCCATGCTCAGAGAATCAAAGCATGTCCGCATATCAAGTACAAGCGGATCCACTAAGTATACAAGTATAAATGACTGGAAAATACATAATGGATCATCTATATGATCGAACAAGTACATGTCTGAATATCACATATAAAATTGTCAATGATGCTGAAAGATACAACAGATCACTGATATCAAAGATTGATCCCAAAAGGTACCAACTGAACATGATGGAAAAGGATGGTACTACACTGCAAACTCAGGTGCCAGCATATAGAATGTCACCATTACTTACTGCAACATATAAGGTGGAGTGGTATCAACTAGCAGCAGCAGCAGCAACTGTCGAGTGAACCAATGAATGCTGATACAACCTGAGGTCTTCACCGACTGCCGCGGTACATTTCTACACCATGGGAATAAATGATCTGAAGTCGACCATGTGAGAAATCATTCGATTACCGGTCATTGGTGTATACTGTTAACAAACGCGAGACTACTCACCGATAATGATAATGAGCGTCAAGGTACCCAGTACAATCCAACAAGTGTGAATAGATGAGCTGAAGTCAAACACTTGTAAGAATCTATCGATCAGGAGACAATGATGGTTTCCCACTGTCGATAGCGAAGGATCTGCCACTAATGACTGCAAACCCCAAGGTACTACCAAATGGACTCTAGATCTTTGCCCTAGAGCAACGAGTCGGAGTCGATAGGGAAAGATCCACTAGAAGGAAGGCATTAAGGCATCCTTCATCAATCTAGCATGAGTGTAACCCATAGGCCAATAATGTGGAAGGAATCGGATGAAAAAGATGTAGTAACCCAACCGAGGTATGTTTCCGGCGTACACAAGATGTGGCTAGCCCACGGCAGAAACCATCTGAACCAACCAATAATGAAAGCCGACATAGAGGTGAGGTATCCACCAATAGGGTCAAATGGTAACCAAGGTACTGCACAAATCCAAATGTGTGATAATGTAAGTTGACGTCGAACACAAGGGAAACCACTCAGTCAAAGACCCATGATACTGATCGATGCTGAGCACAAGGTAACCTATCAATAATGAAAATAGGGCCAGGGTGCAGCTCTAGGTCTGTCCTCAGAGCAAGATGTCGTCGTCGATAAGGACAAGACCCGCCAGCAAGAAGTCAATGGAGACCTTCTCAAATCGGCACAAGGACCAATATAACTGATGTGATAATAGACATGACACTGACAACCAGGGATGGCCGACTGAAAAATGAGTCAAGAGACACCGCAAAGAGTCCGACTCAGGTTAACTTCCCTTGAACAAAAGCACGACTCAATGTGACTATACGACAACATATGATGACTCTGTATAAGTTTGTCACGCAGGAGGCACGAACGAACCCTCCATATGATTGGAAGAGATACCAATCGGGGGAGAACTAACTCAATAACAAGGTTAAGGCGTACCTAAGTCAAACTAAATCCCGCCCAAACGGAGGAGACTTGGTTTTGAGTGCTTTGTTCAAGGGCGACATGACTGACTCTAGCTGCCAATAATAAATGGAAATACTGTCCCGTTCCCACTCTTTTTGGAATATTTTTTTTTTCTTTTTCTTTTTCTGTTAAGCTCAAAAAAGATTAAAAGAATGCTATGGTATAGTGTAAAGAACGAGTGTTGATGAAATAGATGATCTAGTTCCTGGGAATGGAACATTCTTATGCTCAATGCAGGGAGGCAAAAACTGGTCAGTGACACTCAAAGGTATGTTCCTTCCACGAGTCAAGGTGTGTCAAGTTGCAGAAGTCAAAGGTATGCAAGGTCGATTTTGCAGTCGTCATGGTCAAAAGTTGGCTTAAACACGAGTCCAAGTGAAGTCGGCTCTAGGCCAAAAGGTGCAAATGGTCAACATGCAATGCAGTAGTACAACTCAACACAAAGAAGCCTCTAGGGTATAAGGCCAGAACAAAGCGAAGAAGCTAAGAGGAATGAGTCTTCAACGCATAAGTCATGGTGGGACTACAAAGGACTCCTGAGCCTACTCAAATTGAAGCAGCATGGGCAACAAATGTCAAGGAGGTGCTAACTACGATGCCCATGTAAAGGATGGCTCTACCATCGTGTCATGATTTTAAAAATCGGTAAGTGAAAATGGCTTATGAACCATAACACGATGGGATCGACCCTATGGCAAATGTATCAACAGATGGAGGCTAGTATGCATGATGCAATGGAAAAATGATGTCCCTAACCTATATGCCAGTGAAAAAATGATACCTGCCATGACGGGTCAGTAGTCATGGAACCATATCGAAAAAGTCAAAAACGTCCAAAATGTCCTGAAAAAAAAACCATTCTCGACATTCTAAGCTCCCAAGTTAAAAGTCACATGAGACCAAACAAAATGAAATTTTGAAAAAAATTTGCATTTCCAAAACTTAGAAAAGGGATTTTGGACTCACCATTTTTACCAACTGAGTTGGAGATCAAATATTTGGAGCCAAAGGAGAAAATTTCTCGTGTGCCAAATTCGACTGTTCAAATTCTTCAAAATCTTCCAGGTAACTCTTACACTTCGCTTGCAATTCATTGTGACTAGTTTTAGGATTTTTCATTGATGTTTCACCGTTAAACTATTGTTCAAAATTTCACCGCGGCGTATACGCGGGTCGATAATATGAAACCTGCGTACACACGGGACCTATACATGACTGTGTATACAATAACCCGCGTATACACCGTGAACCAATTTTAATAAAAAACTAACAGTTGAAACTCAATTTTTTCTCAGGATGCCGATCACATGGCATGAAAGAGAACATGCAGCAGTGGATAATGAAGTTATGAATGATCTTCAAGCCTTGGATGCTTTACGGGGATGCGGCTTGCTCAAATTCTTCAAACTGCCGAACATGAAAGCCAATGTATGACTACTTGAAATGCTCATTGACTATTCGGATGTTGAGGAGGAAGCCTTCATGATTGATTAAATGCCACTCAAAGTAGAAGTGGAGGATATTTATTTTATCATGGGCCTTTCCCGAAGGGGAGAGGTAGTACAGTCCCGGGGCAGGACACGGAGCAGTCTTACCATTGAGGACTACATACAGATATACTGCCCAGGACATCCCAAGAAAGTTGGGAGCCAGATCTCTATTGCACATGTGGCGAGTTTATCGCTGAGGATCATCCTGTTCACCATAGCTCGAGTGAATGAATCGTCCTCTCTGCATCAGGCATCACGGCTGACCATGAGCGTGGAAGTGGATTGTCTCACTACTGTGTTTGACTGGTGCACTCCTCTTCTAGCCAGCATGAAGAGCCAGCTCACTTCTATTAAGAGGGGTCAGACCAAGAACTTTGGCTATGGGACTATCTTGTGTACTTTCTTCTTCGAGAGGATTCCCACACTCCGCCCCAGGGTAGTAGTTTCCATCAGCACCCCACGCGATCCATGCATGGGCTGGTGGGCTGATCTGATGAAACGTCTGGGGGGTGGGGAGGTTCTTAGGACTACTTTTGACGATGATTTCTTCACCTGGTGGGATCAACAGATCATCTCCGTAGACGACTACCCCTATGCTAGGCTGGACTTCCGAGGAGATCCTGACCTAGAATTACCGCCAAACGTAGCATGGGGCAAGATTGGTAAGGATTTTTTTTTTGATTTTATGATGATTTTTTTGGATTTTTCAAATATAATGATGCATTTTCAAAAATATTTTTTGATGAGATTCAAATGACCAATATAATGATCATGATCTAGATATTGGGCCAGTATGACCAGATGGACTCCCGCGGCATAGAAGACACGGATGAGGAGCCGAAGAGGCAGCTGCTGAGACAGAACGAACTCTACACAACGTCCAGCGACACCTGATGAGACTGAGCTGTCGAGTACCGATGGCTGCTATAGAGGACCTTCCTGAGGATATGCAGCGTCATGTGGTTGGCATGCCATGTGACTGGGTTCACACTTTTCGGCGTGTAGGCAACGCGATAATTACCTACTTGGCCGCTCATCCTGAGCCGGGGCATTAGATATGCCGGACATGATTATGGGCATTTGAGTCCCAATTTTGTATATTTTTGGACAACATATGTGCATTCGAGATGCTTTATGATGATATATATATATATATATTATATTTATTATATATATATATTATATAAATAGTATATATATATATATATATACAGTTTAAACTTTTGTGCTTGATTTTATTATGATGAATGATTGAATAGCCAGTCCTAATGCTTGATTAGCGATAGAATCAGATAACCAATTAATGAGATCTTGGAATGTGAAATAATTAATATAAAAATGATCTTTGCAACAAACCTCAACCTTAATTAATTGGCGATATAACATGGATCCCTTACCCGATAAATGTTATTAAATTGAAACACTATCAATTGAGAATCGAGATAAACTACCAACGAGTCGATCTCATAAGAGATTGCCTCGGATAGTAAATTAATAACAGCAGTATACTCAGCCATATTATTTGAAGCAAGACCAATGCATACGCCTCTTGATACCATCAATTGACCAGTTGGATAATAAAGTACCCAAGTTGCGGAAGCGAGATTCTGAGTGTGCCGGCTAGCACCATTGGCAAACCCAAAATAGACCAAGTCATCCATCAACACCTGCAACAGTAGACCAAAAGTGTTGACATTACAAAACTCTCGATGATATATGTACAAATATACATAATATACAAAGAAGCCATCACCTAACTCCTACTTAAGCAAAGTACTTCTTTAGGTAGAGCTCGTTTCGGGGCTCCGCTAGCTTGTTTCCCTCAAAATCAATTAACTCATACGACCCTTTTTCTAAACTCGTTTAATAATGAAAGGATCATACCACATAGGCTTAAACTTGCCTGCCCCAAAGGTGTCTTTATCATGGTCATAGACCAAGACAAGGTCACCTTCAGAAAAGACTTGAGGACGGACAGATTTATCATACTGCGTTTTGACCCTTTTCTTATGAGCTTCATTCATCGTGGCGGCATCTCGACGTTGCTCATCGAGATGTTCCAAGTGAAGGAGGCACTCTTCGAGACTCGAAGTCTCTGGAAGGAGCTCTACAGCTAACTTAAGAGATGGAATTTCACATTCGATCGGAAAGATAGATTCCATCCCGTAAACCAACTGAAAAGGTGTAAAACTAGTAGCAGTCTTTACGGAGTTCCGGTATGCCCAAAAAGCCGAATACAACATAACGTGCGAATTGGACCAATTTTTGTCGATTGTCCATTGGAGTATCGTCTTAAGATTTTTATTGACTGCCTCGACTTGTCCATTGGCCTGAGGATAATAAGGAGACGAATTCTCTTGGCGGAAACCTAATTTAAGAGCCAATTCAGACATCAGTTGATTCTGGAAATGACTACCATGATCAGTGACAATCTCTCTCGGGACACCGAATCTTTAGATAACTTGATTGAAAAGAAACAAAGCTGCCATGTCACTATCATTTTTATAGGTGGGCATGGCCTCGACCCACTTCATAAAGTAGTCTACAGCCACGATAATGTACTTGTGATTCACTGCTGAAGGCGGATTACAAGTTGTAAAATCTATACCCCACTTAGTAAAAGGACCGACGGTGACAACGGGAAAAAGAGGAGCTAGATGAGCACGCATCTTTCGAGTAAAGATCTGACAAGGGTGACAACATTTGTCCGCTTCCACACAGTCTTTAAAAAGTGAAGGCCAAAAATAGCCAGCACGTAAGATGCGCTGGGTTGTAGCAAGCCCCGATAGATGACCTCCACACGCTCCACTATGGAAATCATTAAGCACTGACTCTGCTTCCTCCAAGGTTAAACAGGGCCGAAGGATTGAATCAACCCCTCGACGGTATAAGGTATCGCCAATGATAACATAATTCTTAGCCAGGTGATGTAATTTACAACGTTCATCCTTGGAGAAAGTAGAGGGAAACTTCGAAGTCTCGAGATAGACAATGATATCTCCATACCAAGGGTCGAGTGAAGAGATGAGGAATAAATGTTTGTCAGGAAAACTTTCTTGATAAACAGTATCCTCTCCACAAGGCAGCTCAGAAATAAGCTCAACGAAAACCATGGATTTTTTAGACTTTGCAGACAAGAACTCGAGATTGAATTCTTGCAAGATGACTATCCATCTATTATATTTGCCCCCAATCACTTGCCTACTGAGGAAAAATTGAAATGGATTGACCGCTGCTAAGACAAAAGTTTTGCATAGCAAGATATAATGACAGGGCCGCTGGACAACATGGACAGCTGCCGAGGCCAACTTCTCAACCGGAGAATAGTGAAGTTCAGGATCTATTAAGCCTCAGCTCAAATAATAAATCACATGCTCGATGAAAGCATCATCCTCCCGAACTAGAACCATACCAATGGTTGATTCTGCTGCAGCGAGATATAAAAGGAAGTCTATGCCGTAATCGGGTGGACTCAAAAGAGGGGTAGAGACTAGTGCTTTTTTCAAAGAATCGAACGATCATTGTGCAAAGTCGTCCCATACAAATGGAACTCCTTTCCATAACAACCACATGAACCCTTTAGTGATCTCGGCATAGTTTGCTATAAACCACCTTAAGAAATTAGCCTTCCCTTGAAGACTCTGAAGTTGACGAATTGAGGACGAGGGAGGCAACCGAACTATTGCCTCAACCTTGAAGCAATCAACCCAAATCCCTTCATTTGACACAATGAACCCTAACAACCGATCGGACGTAACCACGAAAACGCACTTGTTTGGATTCAACCGGATTTTATAAAAATGACATCGCTCGAAAACCATTCGAAGGTGGCTAGGGTGATCAATTCTCTTTCGAGAACGAGCAGCGAGATCATCTAAGTACGCTTTGATGATATGCTTGATGTCATAGAAAGCATATTACATGGCTCGCTGAAAGGTAGCTCCAGCATTTTTAAGACCAAAAGGCATCTTTCTATATGCAAAGGTACCCCAGGAACATATAAAGGTTGTCTTATGTTGATCTTTAGGACGGATAGAAATTTGATTATAACCAGAGAATCCATCCATGAAGGAAAAAATCTCATTACCCGCACACTCGTCGATAATCTAATCAATGAATGGCTTGGGGTAATTATCTTTGGGACAAGCCTTGTTCAGGTCCCTAAAATCAATGCATACTCAGATTGTTCCTTGCTTTTTATCCACAGGGATTGGATTAGAAGCCCAATCAGTAAGAGGAACAGGGTATATAAAACCCGGCTTGAGCAGATTCTCCACTTCCGCTTTGATAGATCCTGCTTTCCTAGGGTTAATCGGCCGAAGCCTTTGACGAACTGGTTTGGCTTTTTCATACATATTGATCTCATGTTGAACTATAGATGGGTCAATTCCAGGCATTTCTTCATAAGACCAAGCAAATACATCCCGAAATTCCTTGAACAGGTCGGTGTAAATTTGAATTTCTTCGGGGGAACACTCAATTCCGATGAAGAGATTCTCGATCGTGTTAGGGTCCCTAGAGATGTTTATAGGTGTTGTTTTTGAAATCACTGACATATTGCCTTCGGCACGAACGTGTGCTGGAGCCAAAGGGTTTGACACCGTACAAACATCACTAGAACAGAGCTCGGAGAATCTAGATTCTACCTCCTGCAATGGAGGAAGAAAGTATGAACGATGGTGTAAATCTTCCCAAGGTCGATCTATACCCATCATTGCTTCGAGGATTGCTTCTTTTGAAGGTAAAACTAAATCTAAGCAGTCCAAAGCAGAGGTAGAATCAAGGCTCCAAGCGGGGGCCACATCGCCATCTATCTCCTCTTCGAAAAAAGGAGTAGAATGGTCATTTGCAGAGTTGACGATAGGCTGATATCTAAGCTCAGCTACAGATATAAAAAATGCCATTCCATTCCCTTGTCCTTCAACTAATGTGGTTGTAGGTGAAGGCAAGGTCCAAGGCTCTGAAAAATAACGAGTCCAAAAGCACTCTTCTCGAGAATACTCCTTAGATGACGAAATGGCATTGATTTTAGCGATAGGAGAGGGAAACTCAAAAGTACCCATCAATGAGGAATACATCCCTACTCCTATATTCTCAGTAGGCGAACGAGGGTTATCCACTAAAGGAACAGTAGAGTCAGAGCTTGCTTGAGGATCAACTGGACAATAATCCAATTGATCAACCTTTACGATTTTTCCCTCATGAGGAAAGCAAATGACACGAAACAAAGTCGAAACAACGGCTTCCATTTCGTATACCTAGTTCCTTCCTAAGAGGATATTATAGTATAGGTTAGCATCTATGACTTCTACTTCAATATTCACGACCTTCCGCCCAACACATATAGGAAAGGCTGGGATAATCCCATGCGGCTTATGAGAATGGCCATCGAATGCAGTCAAGACGATAGGTGAAGGAACAGTTGAAGGTGCTCCAATAACCTTCCAACATGACATCGACATGATGCACGTGGAAGCCCCTTCATCAATAACGGTATGAAAAATGTTAATTTTCTGGTATGTAGACATTATTTGAAAAGCCATGTGATGAGGGAGTCGCTTTTTGACATTTAACATGTCGAAAGTGAGCACTAAAGAATTAGTTGGATCAACTGCTCCAATCGCGGAAAGTAAAGCACTTCTCTGAGCCGAACACGACTGGAGAACCTCTAAAGTGGACATGGCACACAGAGTCTGAGCCAGATCCTCCATAATGGAGTAATTCTGGGTGGCCCTAGCATTAGGATTAATAGTCGCACGTTTAGCGGAACCTTTCGGTATCCGTGGTATAGTCTCAACAGAGGGTCGCTCGAGATGAAGGTCAGTACTTCCGGGAACAGCCTTGTCATTGGAAGTTTCGGCTTCACCATAATCACATGACCGAGTAGCCACATGGACTTTGGAACCCATGATGAAAACATTTAATGATTTTCCCCTTCCTGGTTACCCCCTGCGGAGGTTCCAGGGTTTGAACTCGCGCCAGCAAGAAGTTGTTGCCCTTGGGGAAAAGGGTTGGTTAACATATCTTGGGAGCTAGAAGTCCCTTGCTGCCCTAAAAAGCGCTGAGCGTCTTCAATCTTGGGGCAAAGATGAGTTAAATGGTCTCCACTGCACAACTTTCATGGAAACTTGACTTTCTTTTTCGACTCATTTCTACCACCACCAGAATTATTGCTGGATTTATTTGCATTAGGCCTCCCATCCTGGTTCTTTTTCTTACCTCGTCCTTTCTTTTTCCCATTGGAATTTTGATTTCCTTTAGGGTTATCCAATTGGACGACGTTAATTGAAGAGGTTTGGGAAGCCGTAGGGTTAGACGATGTGGTTTGGTTGTTAGAAGCAGTTTGTAAAGACAACTGCTGCAATTGATTCAACAAGTTCACCGTATTCGTGTCTATCGACCCAACAATACCATCTACGTGGGAACCTGGCTTCGACTTAGCTACGTCAAACTTAGACCCAGGAGCATCTGGCAAGTATTTTTGTAGGATCCCAGACTGAGAGTAGATCAATTTTAATTGCTGGGCCCTAAAAATGGCTTGCTCCTAGAATAGACCCCAGACATGAAGACATCCTTGGAGATCTCAGGTATCAAAGACTTCAAAAACGACTCGAGACGATACTCCGGAGGGATATCGACTTTAATGAGCCTCTTTCTCTGTCTCATTCCTGAATATGATCAGAAATGTGAGTTTCCCTATCCTGGCGAAAAGTGACCATTAGTTCGGTTTCGGCATCATACCGGACAGGCAACTGAAAATGGTTTAAGAAAATATTAGCTAAGTCGGTGAATGATGTAAAGCTGCCCCTAGGCAACTCTATATACCATTTGGTTGCGTTACTAGTCAAGGTGCGTTGAAATAATCTCAACGCAACTGAATCATCGATTAGGGAGTTCGATGAGCACCACAAGTGGAACGTGGTTACATGGTTGCCCAGGTCCTCACCACTCTTCCCTTCGAATTTTGGAATGTCCAAAGGGAGTTTAGTTGGGACCGGAGGCTAGGTTGGATTGTACTTGATTGGGTCATTAGTTAACTTAGTGAGATCTGGCAAGTTCAATGTTGCCAGAAACGGAAGTCTAGGAGGAGCTTCGGGATTCCACCCTAATTGGGCGGAACTCCCAAAGCTCTGAAAAGATTGGCCTAGATTTTGGAAGGCACTAGGCTGCCCGAAGTAACCAGTAGAACCCTCTGAACCAAAAGGCAAGCCTTGTGCCAGCAAAACTCGGAGTTTTACTAACTCCGCCTGTATATCCACCATACCCAGCAAAGTTTCCTCCTAAAGGATTATAAGGAGTTGATAACCCTTGATATGGATTCCAAGCCGAAGCTAGGGGAGGAATACTTTGGAATGAACTAACCGTGGTATATGGCTTATTCCCATATTGGCCGAAAAATGGATTCCTAGTTCTGGTACTACTGAACCTAGGATTATTCCAACCTTGGAAAGGATTGCTGCTTTGTCCTACAGAAGAAAAAGGCATGGATCCTATCGTTGGGTTGGAATGTGGTATATGACCACTTCCAAACGGAAAACCTTGGAACAAAGCCGATCCACTCATCATGGACGTGACGGCCACGAATGGAGCTGAAGGAATGCCCTATGAATGGGCGCCAAATGGGAAGAATCCAGAACCAAAAGCATTGGTTTGGAAATTTCCACTCGTGGACAGAATGGAGGTAGACCCAACAAAAGACGTGCTAGCAAAAGATCTGAATAAAGAGACGGAGGGGATGGAAATAGTTCCTCCCTCTTGTACAGATATGGGAGTCTATACAGTCATAGCACTTGTAGAAGCCATGCTTCCAGTAGTGGTCATTGGAGGTAAGCGCGTAGCATAACTTGGACTTGACGGTCTATGCATCGGAGTCCCAACGTATTGTAATATGTGTGGATGACTAGACGATAGGGGAGAATTCGGAGCCGCTAACAACTCTGGAAGTTCTTTGACCTCTATATTATCCTCTGCTTGTAAGCGAACTTGAGAAAGAACAGGAGTGTTCCTCTCTTGTTCCGCGAAAGTACCAGACCTTGCTTGAATACTAATGCCCTCGAGAGGAGGATCGATCCCTGATGCGTCAATTTCTGTGGGACGAAACCCACCAGTATTATTACCTCTGTGCCTTCTCTAAGAAGGCTCTAAACTCGGTGGTGAAGGACCACGAAGTCTTCGATACTGTCTAGGAGATCGGTCAGCCACTTTGAATTTCTTGTTTAAAATCTAACTAAAGACTCAAAAAATTGAAAGCTAGGCCGACTACGAGCACAGAGCACCCACTAAAGTCTCTAAAGATACAGCCAGTCAAACAACTTCCAAGTATTTTCACTCCAGGTGATTAGGACCGGACACCAAAATATGAGAAAGTGCTATAAGGGGCCTTCCAAAGATAGTCTGGGATGATGAGGGCCCTGGCCTATCAGTGAAGGTAACAGAGGAAGTTATGCTGACCTCCTAACAACAACCTATGCCGGTGCAAGCCCCCAAGCTTCGCAAGAGTGCCCTCCAGTAGTATGTTCGAGAGTGATACAACATCGACCTTAGGTGCCACGGGATTCCCCTCCGTAGCCACCTATGTAGTTCCCTAGGATTTGCAACTATGGATACCAACCCGTCGCAGAAGCCAGGCGGAACAATCGTGAGGTAAGTTCGGACAAGTAGGAGAGGGGGTACCTCTCTTCCCTGTCTTCACAGACCCTTGTGCTTAACTCCCAGATCCGGATCTTTCTTGGTCTTCCTAATGCTATTGGATTTTCTCTCGTTATTCAGACTCCTATATTTGACATTTAAATGGCCTTGGAGAGTTAACTCTCCACTTGCCTAATGCAAGGCCCTAAAATCCTAAAACTTATTGGTGTATTTAACTTAAAAGAAAAAGTTCTAGTGAATTTTAGTTAGCGCTTGATTTTAAAATGGGTTGTTCTTTAAGCTGGGGGATGATGGAAGAGAAACTAGTGGTGTTTTTTTGACGCAAAAGAAATTAATAAAACCTAACTATATGCATGTGCACTTGTCATTGTTTTTCGATGAAGAGTAATTTCTACAGGGTTCGAAAGGAAACTTCTAATGAAACAAACTTTTCTTTTCTTTTTGTTAATTCACACTTCACACTCAAAAGTTAACGAAACTATGTGTGCCTAAAGAGATGCAAATCTATCATAATGCAACAACTATATGCTTGATGCAAGATTCAAAATAACTCTAAAAACAAGAAATGAAAGTTATTTTGCTTATCAATTTTTCTTTTTCCACTTACAATGTCTAGATGGAATATGAAATACTACCATTCATTTCATCTAAACATTAAAAAAAAAACTCAAGACAACCATAAAGCACTTTCATTCACTAAAAGGAAACTAAATGAAAAGAAAGTTCAAGAAAGCAAAACAAAACTTTTCAAAAATTTCTCTTCAAAGTAGCAACAAAAAGTCTTTTCAAAAATGCTATCAACAAAACTGAAACTTTGCGATTGAAACAACAAGCAACAACCACTTTTGCAAGTTGACACCATACAATGGATGAAAACTCAACAAAAACAAATGTGTTTAAACATGCTTTTTAACAATCGAATGCAGCAGGGGAGAGGCGATGGAGCGTAAGGGTTTTGAGCATGAGGGTTTTGGCTAGCTAGGGTTTATGGTTTCTTTTGCAGCTTCCTGAGTCTATGGGGATCCATCGTTTCCTGCATACTCCGGGTGCACCTGCCATCCTCTCTTTTTTGTTGGTCGATTTCGTTTATTCGCATTAGGCTCCTGACATCTACTCTTTGATCCTCTGCTTCCCTGGAACCTGCTAACATTATGGAAGAACAAGAAGCTGTCGATTACTCTGCAGATCCTCTGGAAGGGGTATCTATATGGCCTACCCCGACCGTTTCTCAAGGTATGTATAACCCGCTACATTCAAATCTGGCCTCTTTTTCTAGTGGGGATCCGTCGCGTTTATGTCCGGCGACTCTTCCAAACCATCACCTTTCCGGGCCTGCTCTCTCCTCGCTGCCTACCTCTCTGGCGACCCTCGGATCTACGGTGGAAAATGCTCCCCCTTTTCCCCTATCTGCCCCCTACTCTGCTTCTGATTCGTGGCTTTCTAGATCTGATCTACCTCGCATTAACCCTATCGCCGACACTCTGTTTTCGGATCCTCTCATTGGCAGTCTCCCACGTAATGCTTCACTCTCCAATCCGGTGAGCCCCCCCGGTGGCATCGATGATCCCTCATCACACTACACTATCCCTCCTCCTGTTTCTGGAGCCTCCCCGTAACCGAAACGAGCTCAGAGCTCATCCCCGGCTCCCGATCCAAAGAGGAAGATCAGATGTTACAAGACCAATGCAGAAGACATCTTCCTCAGACTTGAGGAGGACGTCCAGTGGGGCAATATTATGGATCATTTTGACAAAGTCTTGGTGGGTTGCATCAGGGGACGGAAATACTCGGCTTCTCGATTGAAGGCCTGGGCTTCTGATATTTGGGGACACCATCTGAAGGACACCCCCATTGTACAGATTTTAGTTAGAGGATGGTTTGCTTTAAAATTCATTGATGCCGACCACACTAACTGGATCTTATCCTCTCAATGGCATTTTCAACATGCTCCAGTTCTTCTTAAGCGCTGGACTCCCATGTTTGACCCCAAATCTGAGCAGATTGGCATTGGGCCTATATGGGTATGGCTACCAGGCCTCCCATTACAGTATTGGTCTGAAGACATCTTCAGAAGAATTGGGAATGCACTGGGTACCTTCTTGGATTATGATAGATCCTTCCTTCTATCAGGTATGATGACTTATGCTCGTCTTCTCATCAACCTGGACACCAGAGGTGGTCTACAAGAATACATTACTATACACTGGCAGGACTTGGCACGCAAGAAGATTATTGATTACGAAGGGATCTCGTATAGATGCCACAGATGTCAACAAGTTGGACATCTATACTGGGATGGTCCATTCCTTCACAAGGGAAAGAAGTTATATTAGGATGAGGCTGTTGAACCCCCCCCCGCACTCTTCTGATCGGCCACTGTCGGAGAAGCCTATATCAGAGCATAATTTGGCCACAGATGCTAAGCTCGATCCTCTGGGCAGCTTAGTTGAACACTCTATTCGCATTCCGCCAGACCCTGTGCACGAAGATTCTATTCAGATGGGCGATGGAACACCGGTCGCGCATGCCTCCTTCCCTCATATTCATCCAATATCATCTTCTATTGCTTCTGGGTCTCACCCGAGCACTTGCCCATCTGGCTACTCACCTGACTCTCTCTCGGGGACGCCCCTCGGTCTCTCTGCTCCCCCTCCCCCTCCTTCCCTCATATGCACCATTTCGCCTCCTGATCCAGCTATTCCCCCGAGTTCGCCCTCCTTGATCACCACCTCCATCTCCGCCTCCCTTGCCTCTTCCCCCCCTTCATCCCCTCGACATTCCCTCAGATCCAGATCTAAGGATAGAGGTATCGACGCTATTGGTCTTGACATCATATCTGCTCCTGTCACCCTTAAGCATTCTCGGGGTCGACCATCTCGTATTTAAAAAGCCAGACACACTGTTGACGTTGAAGTAGCCATTGGGCAACAACAAAACATCCTCCGGGCCCTTAGATCGAAGCAAGGCCCAGCCCCTCATCCTACATGAAGGTACTCTCATTCAACTGCAGGGGTTTTACTAGTTCCCCCAAAAAACTAGCTCTCAGAAGATTTCTTACCATATCTCAACCTGACTTCATTCTTCTTCAAGAGACTCTCTGCCCTACTGACACCCTTGTCCAGTCTTTCAAATCTTGGATGCCTTACTGGACTTTTCATGCAATTGACGCATCAGGGAGATCGGGTGGATTAGCTATTGGGATTCACCACAAAACAGTCAAGATCCGTAACATTTGGGGTGGCAGAGGCTTCATCGGACTGGACACTTATGTTCTCTCCATGGAAATGGACTTACGAGTCATCAACGTATATGGTCCATGTTGTAGCAGGGCTCCCTTTTGGAATGCGCTACTTGAATCTGACTTATTAAAGGAGAACAATATAATCCTCGGTGGCGACTTAAATTTCACTCTGGGTTATTACGAATCGTGGGGGCACTCTGCCTAGGTAGACCCATTCTCGGATACCATATCCAATCTGCTGGAGGAGCACCATTGGGTAGACATACCCACTGCTAGACTACAGCACACTTGGTCCAACAATAGAAGTGGAAATCAGATCTTGGCCAGAATATTAGATAGGTTTCTGCTTAAGGAATCACTATATAACATACTTCCTCGCATAAGGCAGTGGGTCGGTTCCGGAGGCATCTCGGATCACCGCCCTATCTTCCTGGAGACGGTCGACACCTACAACAAGATCAAGAGCCCCTTCAAATTTAATTCTACATGGTTAAAAGACCCCTCCTATATACAGCTGGTTACTGAATATTGGCAGAACAATCCCATTCGTGAACATGAAGACCATACTGCCGGTTTCGTTAGGAAACTAACCGAACTCAAGCGATTATCCAAGCATTGGGCACACCTGAAGTGCGTCTGCAATGACCATACTCTAAAGGAGGCAGAGAGGGTCATTGCAGAATATGAGATATCTACTAATGGCATCTCCTCTAACGTAGTGAGCAAAGAACAGTTCGGCTCCCTCATAGCCAAGTGAACTCAGATTCTGAAGGATAGAGAAGAAAGCTGGCGGCTACGCAGCAGGGCCATATGGCTTACCGAGGGCGATGACAACACAAATTTCTATCATAAATACGCCAACGGCCGCAAAGCTATCAACTCAATATGGGAACTAAGGGATGAACAAAATCAGAAAATTACATCTCAGAGGAACCTAGCCAGCTCAGCAATCGATCATTTCAAAGGCATCTATAGAGCCCCCAGAGAGGCCAATATACTGGAGATTATGAGAATGGCAGAAAAATTTCCCAGATTCTTTCAACAATATGAATCGAAGGATCTCATTAAGGCGGTATCCATGGAAGAACTCAAATCCACCATCAAATGGTTCAAGAAAGATAGAAGCCTTGGTCCTGATGGTTGGACCATTGAATTCTGCATTGCTTTCCTTGATCTTCTGGGCAATGATCTCCTCAATATTATTGAACAAAGCAGAAGAAATGGCAGAATATCTTACGCTATTAAATCCACTTTCATTGCACTCATCCTGAAAGCCAATCACCCGACATCTTTCAACGAATTCCGGCCCATCTCCCTCTGCAACTGCCTATATAAAATTATTGCTAAGATCATCGCCAATCGTCTGAAGCCCATATTATCTCACCACATATCCCCCGAACAATTCAGTTTCCTCAATCATAGGCAGATACATGAGGCCATTGCCACCGCTCAAGAGCTCCTACATACTCTTCATACCAAAAATCAAAAGGGCTTGATATTAAAGGTAGACCTTTCCAAAGCCTTCGATAGAGCCAACTGGCTCTACATCAGGCTACTCCTGACTCACCTTGGCTTTCCCTACAACTACACTAAATGGATAATGAGCTGCATATTCGATGTATCCTACAACGTACTTTTCAATGGTGAAGCCACATCTTTCTTTACCTCAGAAAGAGGGCTCAAGCAAGGTTGCCCATTATCTCCACTTCTTTTCCTCCTCATTATGGATGGATTGAGTCGGCTTATCACATATGCCCGTGATAGGAATCAGTTCAATGGCATCAATATCTCTGATAATTTTTATCTAACACACCTCTTGTTTGTTGATGATATTCTCATTTTTCTTAATGGATGCATAGGTGACACCACCTCTCTCTAGAATATATTTGCACTCTTTCAACAAGCCACAGGCATGCAGTTTAATGAAAGAAAATCTAAAATCACGTCTGTGGGCTGCACTCAACATGAATGTACATTTGCATTACAGCGTTTCCCTTTCAACTCATTATCATTAGCTAACGGCATCAAATATCTGGGGTACATATTAAAACCTCTTGGCTATCGGATTATAGATTGGACTTGGTTAATAGCAAAGGTGGAGAAATGACTTCAGGTTTGGTATCACAGATATCTCTCTAGAGCGGGTAGATTGACTCTCATAAAAGCAGTCATTGAAGCCACTCCAGTATACTGGATGACCTTGGCATGGATTCCTCGTGGCATCCTGAACAGATTACAAAACATTTGTGCCAGATTTTTATGGAAAGGTCATCACACAGGGAAGCAATTTGCCTAGGTGAAATGGGCTACCATAGCAAGACCCAAACGATGGGGCGGATGGGGTGTTAAGAACCTCGACCATTTTTCCAAGGCACTGGCTGCCAAGCTTGGATGGAACCTCTTGACCACAGATAGCCTATGGTCTCGTGTCGCCCAGGTAAAATATATCAAGCCTATGCACCTCATGGACTGGTTCTGCCTTCAACACAACCCTGGTTGCAATATATCAAACATCTGGAAAGCTGTCCTCCAATCTTTACCTCTACTGCGGGAAGGTATTACCTGGCGCATCAAAGAAGGAAACAGTGTGAGGATTGGGGTGGATCCGTGGGTCGGGTGCGGAAATTCACACAGGTTACCTGATGGACTGTTAATGCGCCTTCATAACAGAGGCATCACGCATATGGCGCACATTGGGGATAGAGCGAACTCCACCTTTCTGCAATAGGCTTGGGCATCCCCCCGTACCTTAGAGATACCAGAACAGTGGCATCTATATTGGAGGGCCTTCACTGATGCTGTCTCACATGCGCATATACGACTCACCGAAGGTCGCGATGACATTATCTGGGCAATCGCACCCCGCAGCATCTACTCTCCCAGGTTGGGATACATAAAACTCATGGAATCTTACATGCCCACGACTATTCTCCCCATTTGGAAAGACCTCTGGAAGCTGGATGCAGCCCCACGCACTCGGCTCTTAATGTGGAACATACTATTCGATAAAATTCCAACAGGTACCAATCTCCTGAAGCGATCATTCCATGGTCCATTCAGATGCCACCTATGTTGTATCGAAGAGGAAAGCACAACGCACCTGTTCCTAAATTTTCAGGTTACTATGGAATTTTGGCAAAACATTACTTCACATTATCCATCCCCGGAACCAGGTTATATTTCAGAATAAGGTGCCTCATTGGCCTATCATCCTGAGCCACACCATTGCAGACTTCGAATTACTCCCTGCAACTATTCGAAAAAATCCTATGTGCACCCACAAGCATATAAATCTGGATAAATCGATGCCTTGGGCTTTTTTCGACCGCTCTGCCCAAGAATCAAGATGTGGTGGTGGAGCACTGCTATATCTCAACGATGATCATTATTATAAAATTCAGATTAATCTTGGTCGAGGCACCAATAATTTTGCTGAACTATGCACAGCAAAGCATATCATACATTTTTCCATACAGAATCAGTGCATCCACCTCCAGTTATTCGAGGATTCAGAAATTGTATGCAACTGGCTGAACGATTCATCACAATGTTATTCTTTCTCTCTGAGTCACATCCTCCAAGAGACAAAAAGACTGATCACATCATTTGAATCCTTCAAATGCAGCCACATCTACAGCGAACGTAACACTGAAGCGGACCAGCTCTCCAAAGAAGCAGCACAAAATCAAAGGGAAGACTGGCTGATCCAAGAGGTGATTGATGGATCATCCCATCAATACTACCTTAGACCATTTCATGATATTCCTTAGGATTGGGGTTTTAGACCCACATATAAATAGTGCACATTATCTTGTAGTTTTTTAATTTTTGATTATTGCTATTTTATATATAACATCTAAGTAGCTGAATCAGTTTTAGCTGGGCTCTCTGCGTAGAGCCGGAATATAAGTTGTCAGTCATCTTTGTTTCCTCTAATTTCAGGCATATACAGTGTCAGTGATAAATGAGGCATCTTCAGGAAGGTCACCAAACCCACACTTATGAATGCAAGTGCATCTGCAAAATGTAATTTCTCCATTAATAGAAATTACGACTTTTTCCTTATGGGAAAAAAAAACAATCGAATGCAGCAATGAAATCTTTGGTAACAAAGACCAAAAAAGATCAAAAAGACAATTTCAAGAAAGTATCAATTGACAACTTTCATGAAACAAAGAAGTAGATGGTCACAAAAAGTGGTTTTGTCAAGCAAACAAAAAGTCACCAAAAACCAAATTCAACACAAAGATTGATAACATTCTTTCTGCCCTGATAAATCAGAGCAGCCAATATTTCAACAAGAAATCTTGTGTGCTTTAGGAAAAAACGATGACGCTTGCTAACACAAAACAAGACCAATACTCCTTACAATCAGAGAGAAATCGGAGTAAGACGCTTGCTGTAAAACAAACAACTGAAACTGACAAAATTGACTGTTTCAAACTGAATCAAACCACCAGACAAACCTTCATAGACAAAAAAATTTATAAATCTTGAAAATTGCAATATATACGCGACTGTACAGAGAAATAGAGAAACACACATTCACACAACCATTATGCTCTTAAAAGTAAATTCTAAAGTAAGAAGGGCGTACCTCAGGTCCCATGTTCGAGAAGTTCCTCAAGGGTCCAAACCCTTCTTCAAGTCCCTTTCGCTCCTTTGTCCTGTAAAACAACCAATTCCAAAGAATACAACAGTATATGGGCAAAGAATTATAAAGAAATCATATTTATTTTATAAAAGAAGGAAGTTAGTTATGAACCTTAAACAACCATTCACATATGAAATTTAAGCATGAACATCATAAACATAAAGAAGAAGCATATCAGGAACCAAGACGTGTTTCTTTATTATAGACAAATAGAATGTACAAAAGGAGTAATATCACCTAAGTAACCTTTCGCAGGCTCCAAGAAAAGCTTCCTTCCAGATCCGTCCAGCCTCAAGCCTTTAGCATATCTCCTTCCAAGACTCACTCCATGATGCCATAACTAGTAGATGAACATCAACACACAAGGAAACAAGGGTTTCCTGTACAAATGGGGGAAGTGCAAAAGGCATAAGGGTCTTTACAGCTATTCAGGGGAAAATTTTCAGTATAATAACCTTTCTCTCTCTTCTCTCCTCTCTTAGCCCTTCCCTTTGATGTCTTTTTATACCACTCCCATAGTAGTTTTTTAGTTAGGAGTTGGTTGGGAATAGTTGGGCCACGGGCACTAAAAGGTGATCAGCAGGTAAAACCCGTGATCTCCGCCCGAAAATAAGGAATTTTATATTTTTTTAAGTGTTTTAATACATATACGCAGGTTGGGTATATGCCTACCTGCGTATACACGCGTTTAACTCAGGGCAATGTTGCGTACAAGGAATAAAACACTGTTTTTTAAATTTGGGACCAGGTTTGGAAGGAGGGGTTTCCCTAGGCCATGAGTGCAGCATCACAAACCATAATAGTGAGATTTGGAGCTATAACATGTTTGGAAAAGAAACCCCAAAGATGCATTTACATTTGGATTTAGAGTTGAAGGTCTCTATCAGGCTGGAGGAAGTTCGCTGGGAGAAATGACTTGCGATAATTATCTTCAATCCCAATTACGTCGTTGAAGATTTTCTCACCTTCATTATAAAAACTTACTTGATGTAAGGAAGATGGTCACAAATATTCCCAGATTCAACTTAGATCATTAAGGAGTGTATCAATTTTGTGCGGCTAGAAAACATACAAGGGAGGCATTATCTTCAAGTGAAATTCAAACTACTACTATTCTTCAATTGGTACATTCTAATCTATCAGGTATGTTTCCCATAACATCTTTGGGAGGATATTTGTACAATGCAATTTTTGTGGATGATTTATCTCGCAAAACATTTATCTACTTCCTAAAGAAGAAGGATGAAGTGTTCAAATGGTTCCGATCTTTCAAATCCTTGGTCGAGAATCAAGCAAGGAAGAAGATCAAAATATTGAGGACCAATTGACTATTGTAGAGAACTTAACATTAAGATGGAGACCACTACTACATATACTCCTGAGAAAAATGGAGTTGTCGAAAGGAAGAATCGAACTATCATAGAATCCACACGTGCCATGCTTCATGACCAAGGATTACTGAAGTTCTTATGGGGAGAATTTGCCAACGCCACTATGTATGTTCAAAATAGATGCCCGCATAAAGAATTGGACTTCAAGACACTCAAGAAGTATCCACTGGTAAGAAACCTAATATTTCTGATTTTATAATTTTTGGTTGTCTTGTATATTTTCATGTGCCAAAGGATAAAAGAAACAAGCCAGATGCATCTTGGAAGAAATGAACATTTGTGGGCTGCAGTGAAACTTTGAAGGTATATAGAATTTATGTGCCTGGTCAAAGAGAAGTGGAAATAAGTCATGATATTACTTTTGATGAAGACTCTACCCTTGGGAAATTTTGAGGTCTTCCTATCCCTAGGAAGGAGAATGATGATGATGCAGGAAATCAGGATGAATCTCCAACATATGATCGGATGCTCGATGTTGAAGTTCCGATGGATCCCATTGATCCACCTCCTAGTGGGACCTCTACTTCAAGAAAAAGACCATTGTGGCTCAAAGATACTCTTCAAGATGCTGAGAAACATATTACACCAAGGGGAAATTTCATGAAAGAAGGAAGCCGAATAGATACGAAGTGTACTTAGTTGTTATGAGTACCATGATAGTTTAGTATGAACCATGTACATTTGAAGCAGTCATGAGCCACCAAGTCTAGAAGGATGTGATGAATGAGGAATATGAGTCGATTTTGAAGAATGATGTCTGGGATGTAATGCATTGGTCAGAATTACTACTCCTCAAACTATCAAGATAGAGGGACATATCAAGAAGAAAAATGCTCAAGAAGTGAAATATCACATCAAGCATCAAGACATGAATCTGACCATATCTTGTAAAGCATTGGAAGAAATTACCACTCCTCAAATCTCAATATAGAAGGAAATATCGAGAATAAAAAGGTTTAAGTAGTGAAAAATCACATCGAGCATCAACAACAAGTTCTCCAACTTTTAAAGGATAATGCCAGTTTGGTGCATAATCGAATGAAAAAATAGGTAGATCAACATTTCAGTGAAAAATGTTTTGATGTAGGTGACTGGGTATTTTTACAGTTACATCTCAAGAAAGCTATTTATGAGAAGGAAATGTTGGCAATGCTACATGCACTTAAGAAATGGCATCCTTACCCAATGGGAAGGCACTTCAAGGTAAAAATGGATCATGATAGTCTTAAATACTTTCTAGAACAAATGTTATCTTTAGAAGAATAGAAAAAATGCGTCAAAAATATGTTGGGTTATGACTTTGATATCATCTATAGAAAAGGGAAGAAATTTTTTGTTTTAGATGCACTCTCAAGAAAGGATGAGGATGTGGAAGCATTGTTTTGTGCTATTTCTATTATCCAACCAGATTGGATAAATGAAGCAAGGGATGAATGGAAGAAGGACAAAGAAGCGTGGACACTCATTCAAAAGCTGCAGAATATCCCAATTCAAACAATATTGCCAGAACTTGAAGAGGAAGGAAAAATCATATTGGAACCTGGAGCAGTGACAGAAACAAGAACTCGACAGCTACAAAATCAATCAATTTCAGAGTATCTCATCCCACTGAAGATTCCACATGGGGGGATAAGAATTTTATATAGAAGCATCAAGAACTACTCAAGCATTGAGGACAACACTTTTGAAGGAGAGGGGCATGTTAGGCCCCTATACTACTAGTGTAACCCCTTATTGTTATTAGTACAACCCCCTTATTATATTGTTTTGCCCATGTAGTCCCCATATTGTTATTATTGTGCCCCATAGAAGCCCAATATTGCTATTATTGTGCCCTTACATTATTATTGTTATGTCAACTCTAATTATATTATGACCCCTTAGACTCCTATATATAGAAAGTAGGTCTTGTCATTTGTATCATCCAAGAATTGTTCTTTTGTGTAATGTAAAGGAGGTTGCCCCCTTGAACAAGCTGAATTCTAAGGCATTCAACTATCTTTTCTATCTTTTTGTGAGCTAGTTTCATAACATAAGGACAAGTCAGTGCTCACCTCAAAATGGTTTTACAAAATCAAACGTGGAGCTAATGGGAGTGTTGAAAAGTTTAAAATCAGGTTCATTGCTTAAGGCTTCTCTTAAAAGGAAGGAGTAGACTATGATAATATATTTACACCAGTTGCCAGATATACCATTATCTATTCAATTATAGCTCTTGCTGCCTCTCAAGGATGGAGCCTACATCATATGGATGTCAAAACTACTTTCTTGCACAACTCGCTTAAGGAGGAATTCTATGTAGAATAACCTGAGGGATTCGAAGTTCAAGATTGTAAGAGACATGTATGAAAGTTGAAGAAAAGCCATCTATGGATTGATGCAAGCCCATTGGACTTGGTATGAGAGGATAGATAGTTATCTTATTAAGTTGGGTTTAAAAGGAGCGATGTTGACCCGGACCTATAATTCAAGATTGAAAAGGACAAACCTCCCATTACGATCCTTTATATGGACAATCACTTTCTGAAAGGAGATGACCCTCTCATTCATCAATGCAAGAGGGAGTTGGCTTATGAATTCGAGATGAAGAACCTAGGATTGATGCACTACTTCCTAGGACTAGAGGTCTAGAAAAATCAAATCGAGATTTTCCTTTCTCAAGGAAAATACATTGTGAAGTTTCTTGAGAGATGTGGGATGGTGGATTTCAAGTCCATATCCACTCTGATGGAACTCAACTTCAAGAAGCTATGTAGAAGTGCTGCTAGGCCCAGATTAGTGAACCCTTCTGAGTAAACTCTTGTAAAGGGGACTTAATGTTCTTTGCAAACCGTGGTTCTGACATATGCTTCATTGTGAACACATTGAGTCAATTTATGGTCGAGCCTCATCAAATTCATTGGATTCCTTCTAAGAATCTCTTGAGATATCTCTGGGGCACAATCCACTACGGACTGAGATACATTGTCAGGAATTTTAGGCTACATGGATATATCGATGCTAACTGGGTTGGTAGTGTGGGGGACTAGAAGAGCACGTCTAGGTGTTGCTTCTCTTTAGGGTCTACTTCAATATCTTGAATGAGGAGGAAGTAGAAATCGGTTGGTTTAAGCACCATCGAGGTCAAATACATTGTTGCGAGTATGTCCAGTTGTGAAGTTGTTTGGTTGAGGAAGCTCTTTAGTGAGCTATTTGAGCACGTTCTAGATACCACCATGATCTTCTGCAACAACCACAGTGGGATTTGCCTTTCACATAATCTTGTGTTCCATGACTGCTCCAAGCGCATTGATATCGGGTACCACTTTATCCGACATATGGTACAACGGGGAGAAATAAGGCTCCAGCACATCAAGATGGATGAGAAGATTGTATACATTGTCATGAAGCCTTTCAGGAAAGTCAAATTATGAACCTTCCAAGAGAAATTTGGAGTCATGGAAAGACCCTCCTATGAGGGTCCTGCATGAGTTGGACACTAAGCTCTGGGAGCTTTTGGGGGATTGGGGTACTTCTTGGACCTATGAGAGACCATAGGGTGAGTTGTTAACCTTACCTTAGTGGTATGCTGTGTACAGTGTGAGTGGTTCACCTTCCCCCGTGACACCCTGTAACAACCCTGGTGAAAATTCCATGTAATAAAAGTTAATAAAGGAAAAATAATAACCATGGTTGATGGGACACTTATTCCAAGCTAAATTTTGGGTAAGATATACTAGTGTGGGTGGTCATTTGGCTTATTATGGCTACAAAAATTAGCAAATGCAATGTCTAAGACTTTGGAAAGGTAAAATGGAATTTTTGGCACATTTAATTATGAAAATAATGGGTATTAGGAGAAAATGGAGGTGAAATGTCACATGTTGCATGTGAGGAGAAAAATGAATGAAAATAATGGAAAATGAAGAAAGATAGAAGCCTAGTGCATAAAAAAGCTTCTAAGGATCAGTACACATACTTTTGTCACTTTAGTCTTGGAGCTCTCTCATTACTCTCTCTCTCTCTCTCTCTCTCTCTCTCTCTCTCTCTCATTATTGATGCCTAGAGTTTCTTTGAACACTCTTGGAGAGTGTGGCATTTTCATTTTTGAGGCAAGAAGGCAAAGGAAGACAAGGAAAGCACAAGAGAACATCGGGATCAACAGGTTTCCCTTATACGTACCAAGTTGCATCTCTATTTTCCTCATTAGTTTTGGCATCTATGGCATATGAATGTGGTTTGTTGGTCATGATCTGTCATTGGCATGGAGGATGGCCAAGATGACAGTGGATTTCCCTAGCCTTTCCATTTCTTAGATAGCCATGGTGATTATGGATTTATTTCATTGTTTTGTTTTGGGTTGGTTCACATGTTTCCTTAGATTGGGTTGAGTTACTTGTACTTGGAGGCTTATTTAGAAAAATGATCTGGAGCCTTGTATCAACTTGGGTTGAGTTACTAGTCTTGGAGCCTTAGTTGGACATACACTCTGGAGCCCTTGGTGGGTTTGAGTTACTAGTCCTAGAGCCTTGGTCGGAAAAATGATCTGGAGCCTATTATAAGTTGTGGGTTGAGTTACTAGTCCTTGAACCTTGGTTGGAAAAACCACTTTGGGTCCATGGAAGTCTTGGATAGAGACAAATCTAATGATGGTTTTGTGATATATGATCATGAGGTGGAATCATTGCTTGATGGGTTGAGGTGGTTGGCCTTTGGAAGGCCTAGATGGCTTTGGATTGATGTTTTCTATGAGATCTCACATTCATGCTTGAAATATGGCATAGGGGTGAATGGATGAAGGGAGATTTGGCTCATCCATTCTACGGTCGGGTGGAATGTGGAAGTCCCATCCTGGGTTTGGATTTTTCATCATTAATGTTAGCTTATGGGGGCCTCACCCAGGTTTAGAGTTATTTAGCCAAACAAATTTGTACACTATTGGCCCTTTCGGCATCAGCCCGTGGAGCGTGGATTGAAGTCTCACCTGAAGCAGTATGGGGGGATGTTGGAACAAAGTTTCTGCACCCCTGAGATGGTTGTAATGTCGATTTAGTCCAACAATACTTGCCTTCATGTAGGTTGTTTCACGCTCTATTCCACCCTTCAGTACCCTCGCAAAGTGTCACAATCGACTTTCACACAAATCTAACTAGGGGCTGAAGTCCTTTCATGCTTCTATGGCAACAAAATGCGTTATTTCCCAAACTAGACTAAGTATCTTACTTATCTTATTAACATATCTTAATTATCTTCGCGAAAACATATATTCTATCTTGTGCTCACTTAACCAATACCACTATACACATTCGTGCATCATATAAGCATTAGAAGTGACATTCATACCCAATATAACAGATGCATAAAATAGGAAATAAAGACGTAGAATTGATAGAAAATTCTATTTATTAATACTTCCAAATAAGTATAGACTTGACTCGCCCTGTGCACTTAGCTACAGGGGTCCATGCACTCAGCTGTGGACTACTAGGCCTCTACACACTCAGCTATAGAGCCTCTTCCTATGTTACGACCTAGAACCTAGACTTACACTTCATAAATATCTCGCATCCATCATCATTCGTTTTGTGAATGTTTTAAATACTTATAGCTTCACTCTATTTATACAATTCCATGATCTGTGGACCATGGGTATATCTTCTATAGCCGACAATACATTATAAAAATAAAGTTGGACAACCCTATGACTCTTTAATAACTATGTGCTCCGCACCCACAAAATATGGAGTCTTTACATTGGAATTACAAAACTTGGACCAAAATCTGGGCTCTAAGCCCTAAAACTACCCTTGGGGGATCCCGCGCCCAAAAGGCCCCCAACAAAAACAGCGTGAATCACCCTCGAGTCACTCTATAGGTGTAGAGATCTTAGCACGAGGACCTCCCAACTCTGATTAGATCACTGCAAGTTCGGCAATGCACTGAGCGGTTGCTTGTTGAACTTCCTCTACGCATTGTTTGGTGATCATTGCCGTTGAACTGTTGCCCTGAATTCTCTCTTGAGTTTCTTGCAGCTAGCTGATCTTTGCTTCAATGGATGCTGTAATTGTATACACCTCATTTATCCATGGTTGTAGGCACGCTTTCAAAACTACCTCTTTATGCCAAGAAACATCCACCTGCTCCTTGAGCGCCTTTGCCTACTGTATCCTTGCAAGCCTCTACGTAAGGGCAACCATTTTCATGGTCCCTTTTACCTTATCATATCTCTACTATAGCTTGCACGGCTTCGTCTCTAGACACTCTATGTTCAGGTCCTCTTGTAGGGTGGTGAGGACCTCTAACGAATGCTCGAACAACTTCATGGAATCTGTCATTGCACTGTCAACCACCACCATTGTTGTTGTGATTGTGATGGTGCGTTGTTCTCTAACCTTCGATGGAGTTGAAGGTTGAGCCTTCAACTGTAGTTCTGCAATCTGCAAATTTAGCTCTAGCTGAACCCTGGCCATTTCTGCTCTTGCATTGCACACCCCTATCGCTAGCTTTCGGATGCACACCTCCACTGGTTTCTCTTCTTGGATGGCCAACTCCAGGACCATCTGGCAGGCTTCCTCCACAAGCTATAACATCTTTTTTTTCTTCTCCACGGCCTCATTGCGATGCAGGCTCAACTGCTCAATGTTGATGTGCTCCTCGCTCATTACCTGTATAGCGCGACTCTCCCTGGTCGAATTTATGTGGTGACTCCATCGTGCAAAAGATAGAGCATATTCCAAAGGAGCGTAACCATGTTTAATCTGACCCCTTTCAAGTTGCTAACGATAGGTCTATCAGCCTCATTCTTTGTCATGAGTGCTCCATCTGGTAGCATTATTGTGTTGGTCACCTTGGCATGCAACATTTCCTCGGCAGCTGAAGTGCCGACTGCGAGGCTAGTGGACACTTTGCCAGCCTGTGGAGTGTGCACCTATAACTCTTGTATTTGCGTGCAAAGAACCCCTAATACTAGCTGGTATTGTTCCTCAAACTGTTGGAAGGCCTCCATGGTGACATCCCTCACCGTTCTACCGATATCATGTAAGTCCCCTTCAGTAAGGGTGATAGGGTCGAAAGATGTCTTTGAGCCCTTCTTTTTCTTTCGTGGCCCTACCTTCTCTCAATGTCATGGACGTTTTATATGGGTGGACATTGTCTACGGGTCTGCACCACCTTGTTCTATATCGGTCTCTGGTTCAGGTGAAGGTGACTTCTTTCCTTTGTGCTCCTTTTCTGTTGTTTCCTGCTGCTCTGCCAATGTCACAGCGTCACACGTCGCTTGGGCCTTAGACGTTGCTTCTTCTTTCTTGCACTTTTTCACTAGATATGCCATCCAAATTTTGGTCTCTTCCTTCTTCCTCTATGCGACGAACTTCTTTTCTTCCACCGCAGAGCCAAATGGAGCGCGCCACTCTCGTGGCCAAGACTCAAGGACTGCGAAAATCACATCGTCAGTCACCAAGTATGGTAACTCATGACACATATTTATGGTCCCTTTCATTCCCTAATCAAGACATGGTGGAAGTCGACTTTGAACTCCACAAAGCTCTGCAGATTGTTCTAGACAGTGGGCGATAACTGCAGCTTGTGATTGATCCCCATCTTGATGTTCATCTCCATGAACACCCAAAATATCTTGCACTACCTTATCTTCTCCGCATCCCTAGTTGCCTACAATGAAGCGTACTTCGCTACCTCTGGAAAGTCTTGTGCGATCGATGGGAACTGGCTATCCTCAGGCAACTCCCATGCCACCAGTAGTATCGACAACAAGAGCCATGTGTAGTGAAATGTTTTGCCCTGGTCCTGTGCCTCACAACAGTTCGCAAGGAACTCACTGCATCGATAGTTTGCCTAGTTGAATTGGACCCCTTCTGTGCATTGTGCTACTAGTGCAACCACTTGCATGGGAACCTCATTCGCGTGGCACTTTCGCATTACCTTCCTTGCTAATATTTGTGTTGTGACCTTGACTGCAGGGTTGTTGATGCTAGAGATGGCATACCCTCACTTCTTTTTCTCCAGCTTAAGCTTCTTTTTCATGGCCTCTGCGATGGCTAAGTCATCACTTTTTCCCTCTAAAATATTTGTTGGGTACTCCCCTGCACAAGGGAGTCATGTAATCAAATGAATTAGATGGTTTGTGATGGGGATGGGCTCCTCTAGCCACAAGCACCCATCATGCACCAAGAAGAGAAGCTGCCTGATGTAAAAAATGGTCACTGGTGCATGGTGGTAATGCGGCACCCAGAGCTAGTTTAGCAACCCTGCTTTCTCAACACCTCTGAGTCATTTGCACAGCTCCAACTCTACCATTCCAGCTAGTGCATTTATCTTCTAGCGCATTAGTTGCACGGTCACTAAATGCAGGAACTACTTATGGTCTGTGAGGTCCCAATCTTCAAATTTCAATACAGGAAGCCGTCCCAAGTGCTCTCCTTCAAAAATAATATCATCTAGGAGCAGCGAAGTTTGCAAAGAGATCTTGCTCTCATCTATATCCTTGGGGACCTTGGCTTTACCCTTCCGTGGAGGAACATATGCAGGTAACGTGGTGAGAGGGTCTACACCCTGTGTTTCGACTTCCATTTCTACATCCTCCTCCTCCACCGGGATTTCTTCAAAGTCTTCCTCCTCATCGACCTCCAAATTGATGGCCTTCCCCTTTTCCTCCAATGTGAGCTTAGTCCTCTATGAATTTCTGGGCAAGACGCAGACTGGTAACATGGCTTGCTTATCCTTCTCAGGTCTCGGCCTGTGCGGTGATTTAGGGACCTCTGTGATTATTCCAGCGCTTTCTGGGGCTTCTACTTCCACAATTTCTTGCATGGTTGCCTCACTTGTCACTACACCTGTGTTCATGGCTTCTTTGGGTGCTGGCATAGTGCGATTCCACACTTCTCTCAGTGTCTCTAGTAATTTCTCAAGTAACGAATTCGCTTTCAGAATATCGAATAAGTCTGAATATCTAAGCGTGCAATAGCTCAGTTCTCAAATTACCAAGTGTTGTTTATTGGATAAATATTTTTAATTTATAGCGCCTTTTGAATTTGAATTCAAACGTTCCCTCCACATTCGGTCCATTAATGCTAGATTGGCGGCAGATTTTCAAGAATATAGCCCATAAAGTTCACCTTAAATTCTTGTTGCCCACTCCATTTGGCCTCAACCCAAGCATCACATCGTGAATAGTGACTTTAACGACCAATTTCCGTCTGACCCACGCAGTAGCGCAGTCATCCTTACGATGTCGTGGACCCTGTGATACTTTGATACTGCATGCACCTCTGTCATCGCGCAATTCTTGGGCAGAGTTGTTTATTGTCCCGCAGCTCCTTTTAGCTCCTTGGAGTGCTAAGACTATGCTTCTGTTAGCTAGTCAGATGGTCGGGCCTCTTGTATATGGCTTCAAACCACTCCCATTCACTTTTCCTGGGAAGGGTTCTCCATTCAACTTAACCGGCTAGACTGCACCACCATCAGTAATCTCCTTAATAACATACAATCCTAGTCAATGAATTCCGAGTTGCCCTAGAAATTTATCAAAGTTACTATCATACAGCAGCACCAAATCATTCACCTTAAAGGTGTGCAGCTTAATATGTCAATCTTGCTACGTCTTTCTGTACTGCTTTTGACCTGCTAGTGAAATCCAGCCAAAAATAGTTCTTCTTTGAGCTGATCCAGTTGCATGAGCCTCTCCTCTAGGGCTTCATGACCTGTCATACCTGTGAGCACTGCTATGCACAGACTTGGCATGATTTATTCTATAGGCATTATGGCTTCCACTCCATAGACCAACCTTAAAGGTGTCTATCTCGTTAGTTTCCTGCACGTCGTTCGATAAGCCCATAACATTGCAGGTACGCGTAGGTCCCAATCACTTCGATTTTCATTGCATACCTTGGTTAGCGCAGTTTCCAGTACTTTTTTGAATGCTTCTACTATCCCATTATACTATGCATGATATAGTGTGCTCTTCCGATGATACACCTAAAACTCTTCTTTCAACGCGCTGATCGTTTCATTTAGGAAGTGTGTACCATGATTTCTCATCATGATCTTTGGACATCCAAATCACATCAATACATGTTCAAACAAAAACTTCCCAGTAGTTGCAGCCGTGCAATCCTTCACCGGCTGTGCTTCTACCCAATGAGTCAATTACTCCGTCACAGTGATATTATACCTCGCGCCTATCTTTCCTTGAGGATAAATAGGTCCTACAAAATATATTGCCCACTCTTCGAAAGGTTGCAACATCATTTGTGGATTCAAAGATATTTCATCCCTCCGCGATGGCTTACCTGTTCATTGAAATACATAACATGCCTTACAATATGATTTTGAATCCTAATGAGGGGTTGGCCACCACAACCCTACATGTAGAATTTTTTGCACAGTTCCTCTCCCTACGTAATGTCCTCCCGTGACACCCCCATGAGCATCCATGAGGATGCTACTTCGTTCAAACTCAGGTACATACATTCACATTATTTCATCATTCCCCATCCTGTATAGATGCCCGGCAATGATAGAGAAATCTGCTATGCGCACCACTAATTCCTTCTTTTACTGGATATAGTATCCTTCTGGTGCAGTTCTAGTTGTTAGAAAGTGAATTATATCTTCAAAATGTCCATCCACTATGCACACAACAAATAGTTGCGTGTCGGGTAATCCTTCCTCTAAAACAGTAGGTTCTTCCCCTGTCTCGATGTACAACAGGTGATCTGGTCCCGCGTTCAATCATCCAAACTTTAGAACGACTTCAAAATATATTCCTGGAATAATAAAAGCCATCTGCATATGTGCCTCCCCAACACAGGCTTATTGACCATGTATTTTAGCGCAGAGTACATGTGCATCTACGAAGGATAGGGCTCTTCTCCATATGCCTGCGTCCACTTAGCCAGATGGGCACATGGATCATCCTGCCCATCATGCTTGTCTATCACTTGCATATTAGGCTTCCCAAATCGTGTGTGCATCATTCTCCTACATTTGTGCCAATCAAAAAACCTTCCTTTGTGCATACCCCACCATCTTGTGGGCGTAACGCCAATACCCGGTCCAAGGCCTGGAATTGTTGCTTTTTTGGAACCTCCCTTTCAAATGCATCCAAGAAGGCATCGACCTCATTCAATCCATCATATGTAGGCAAATATCTTACTTCTGTCGACACGCAGTGCAACTACCTAGTCATCATGTTGCAATTCAGCGTAGTTACCTCATGTAACCGATTCTGCCATTGTTCTGTTTCTTCATCAGAATTTGAAGTGCATGAGCTCTTGAACTTCCATGTAGTCTATCCATTTGCTGTGGGATTTACCTAGTCTTGGTCTCACGTTGTTATCTTGTAGATGCAGTCTAGATCATCCTCACTCTCATAGTTGTAGACTAGATCCATATAGCGCGATCCTTTAGCAGGGTACAAGGGTATAATTATGTGCAGTGACTTCTTTCCAAAAATAATTTTTTGCTTCTTCATATTGATTACCCCATTCATATCAGTAGCCCAATCAATTCCCAAGAGTGTGGGGTAGGGATTGCTGTCATCAACAATCTATATCACTTCAAAATTTGCTAGCGCGCTCGCTTCCTCAATATCCATAGTTATTCCCTGCAATCACCCCATGGGTATGATTTTCTACTGGTTCACCATCCTTAGTTGAATTGGAGGCCATTGCAATGCAAGTCTCCCCATTCACTCCCATGTCTATTTCGATAGAACATTTGCATCTGATCCCAAATCCAGAATGACTTGATCCATTTCGTATTCTCCGATCTGTGCAGTAAGTCTCATTTCGTGTCCTGTCCTTGTCTTATGTTTTCCAATTTTGCAGACTACGCGTGGTTCACTTGGCGCGGTCCTAGCACATCAGTTGATGATCTTCTGTAGCCCTTTCACAGCCTTACTATCAAGCAGTAACTTCATACAAGTTTCCAGGAAAGTTGTGAACATAGATGGGTCCATTTCCAGCTCCGGTTTATCTTTGCTTCCTAAAGTGGAGGCATCAACAAAGCTCTTCCTAGCTTCCATGAAGGTTTCCCAAGTGCGTTCCAAATATAACTCAGCTTCTTTCGTTAGAGCTTTGTAAAGCCAAGTACTCTCTCTGGTTGTTTCCCCTTGTCATCTCCCATTGTGATTCCACTTCGGAGCACAATGTTTACATTTGGGTCTTCCTTGCATGGATCAGACCTCATCATCTGCAAGTTTTGAGTCGGGGGAGGTGGTAGCACTCCTTTGTCGTGTATCCTAGCTATCAGCATAGGACAATCTTCTGTCTCATGATCAAACAACGTGCAATACTTGAACGATGGGCACTTTAGATTAGTGAAATCACGGGCATAGTGTCCTAGTCCTTTGCAATTGTAGCAAATCAACTGTCTGCGACCTCTACCAGGTCCTCCTCCACCTCGGTCTCATTCGCACCCCTAAAATCCTATTCGCGTCATTCTTGCATTTTGGTCAAGGGGCTGTGTCTCGGCCTAAACCATGTAGGTGGTAGTTCCAACTATCATCAATTCATAACTCCTACACTTATGCTCGTCATGTCCCATCGACCTACAAAAGTTGCAAAACAATTGTTGCAAAGTTTGTGTATACTTCTGTAACAAGTGACAATTGTCCATGGTATGTTTTCTAGTTGTTTGGCAGATCACGCACCACAAAGTAGGTGCTGCAATAGGTCCTACTTGAGCTTCCGGCCTTCAAGGCATCGGTCCTCCTCTTGTGAGGTAATTTGTAAAAAATGGGTAGTGGTCTTTGTCAATAACCCTGACCCTAACATTTCACACACCATACTTATTTGCGCACTTCTAGTCGAATCGTTCTGCCTATTTTAGACTCTGCATCTCAAGGCACAGATTCTTCCGCTGTGCATGGATTTGCTGAACTCCTAGGTTGGGATCATGCATCAGAGTCTCATGTAGCCTCATAACAATCTCTAGGGCCTCTGGCTAAGTTGTTACCTTTTGCTACAATAACACACTCCTTAAATGTGGTAGTAGCAAAGCTATAAACCATTCGCGATGATGTCCATCCGTTAGATTCATATTGGCTTCCCAAATCATACATTTCAGCCTCTGATCTAGTTCCCAAGGAGCCTCTCATGATAACATCATGATCTCATTAAATCCCACAATCGATTTCACTTCAGATTTAGGCCTGCTAAATTCCCTATTTAATGTTGTTTCGATATCTGCGATTCTTGCATTCAGGTTATTGTTGGAGTACTTAATATACCAGGTCAGTGCGCGATCTTGCTAGGCGCTAACCAACGTCGCTTTCTTTATATGGTCATCTATAACACCTTGCGCTTCCCATATAGCCCTGATGATGACCATAATTGGTCCAGATCCTCATTTCCCAAACCTTTGAACACAGGCAACTTCACTATGTTTGCCATACTGAATCACAGTGGTGTTGGAGTTGGTACAGGTGAAGATGGATGTGATGGTGGTGAAGCCGATGGTGGTGTGGGTGGAGGTGGGATTTGCAGAATTATTTGTCTTATCAAATGAATAACACTTCACAGAGAGACCTTCGCGAGCTCTTCGTTGTCCCCTCACAGTGGTGAAATCAAGGGGATGTTTTCTAGACCCTTATTTCCTTCACTCATGTAAACCTTTCCACTTCGCATAGTTCCAAACATCAAGGTAACTACATAACCCGCTTTTCACACAACAACATTTTAATCCAATTATTCAAAGACTTTATGTACTTACCTCTCAGTCCTTTGAGAAAGCGTCACTCTTCCTCACTATAGCTGACTGAGGTGTCGAATGCGAAATCAGTAATGAATCCTCCTATAATACGATCGAGCCAATGATCAACAGCACCCACGATGTTATCCTCTAATGCTTCCAACCTTTGCACTAGTTTTGGGGTCAAGACAATAGGATTGTCAAGCTTCCACATTACTTGGCTATCCGCTAGCTTCCTGATCCACTCATGTAGTTCAGTAGGGAAGGATGTGAAAAAGATTTCATGGATCTCTGTATACAAGTATTTGTATAACCACTCTTCTTTTGATAGCCGCAGGTTTTTGTTCTCCTGTGTCGCGAACTCGTGAATTCTTTTGTCCAACCAACCTTCAATTTCTTTCTTAGTTTGATTCCAATGATATGACATCACACATATCTCATGTAGTGAACTGTGCTATTTCCCAAACTAGACTAAGTATCTTACTTATCTTCTTGACATATCTTAATTATCTTCACGTAAATAGATATTATATCTTGTGTTCACTTAACCAATACCACTATACACATTAGTGCATCATATAAGAATATGAAGTGACATTCATACCCAATATAATAGATACATCAAATAGGAAATAAAGACACAAAATTGATAGAAACTTCTCTTTATTAATACTTCCAAATAAGTACAAACTCGACTCGCCCTGCGCACTCAACTGCAGGGGTTCAGACACTCAGCTGCGGACTACTAGACCTCTATGCACTCAACTGTAGAGCCTCTTCCTACGTTACAACCCAGATCTTAAACTTACACTTCAGAACTATCTCGCACACATCATCATTCCTTCTATGAATTCCTTAACTACTTAAAGCTTCGCTCTATTTATACAATTCCATGGTCTGTAGACCAAGGGTAGATCTTCTATAGCCGAAATTACATTATCAAAATAAGCGTGGACAACCCTATGAATCTTTAATAACTATGCACTCTATGCCCAAAAAATGCGGAGTATTTACATTGGAATTACAAAAATTGGACCAAAATATGGGCTCTAAGCCCCAAAACTACCCTTGGGGGATCCTACGCCCAACAATTAATATGAGGTTATTTCTCATTATATTTCTATGAGTATTATACTGGTTCACATGTGGATTATATGGTTATGATTTCCTTGGCATTTCTTGTTGGGTTGTGTTATATTCTTTCCACGACTAACCTACGTAGTGAACCGGGGGGTTAGAAGGGGGGGCGGAGCCCCCCTTCATTGCACCGATTATGCAGTGAGGGGGCAGGTATCCCCCCTCTATGAGGTCCAGGGCAGTGCCCCGGGAAATTTTTTTTTGGACCCTATATTAGGTTGGGAGAACCTACCTATGGTTTTCGGTCCATGGTATTGGATGCTTCGACATGTATAAATATGTATTGTAACATTGAAAGGAATATAATGAAAAATCAAGCTGGTAGTCTCGGTTTTGAGATCCAGTGGGAAATCTCTGTGTATCTGGGTTTTATGTGTTATTCTCTCGCATTTTTATTTTTTCCTGTGATTTAGAATTCGTATGCAGGTAATTTCTGTACGGGGTTAAAACCTACATTTGGTATCAGAGCTGTTTTGGCTTCAAGGGGATGCCTTTGTTGCTGACGGGTTTCGCTCGGGCCTGTGGTAGACCCTGTTCAATGGGAGATCTGCGAGATCGATTATGGTGGTGAAAGAAGATGGCGAGCAGTGGAAAGATAGAGATTGAGAAGTTCAATGGTCAGAGTTTTGAGTTGTGGAAACTCAAAATGGAGGATCTGTTGGTGGATAAAGATCAATGGATCGTGGTAGATCTGGGTACTAAACCAACGAGAGTGACTAATGAAGAATGGAAGAAGTTGTATCGGAAGGCAAAGAGCACAATACGATTGTGTGTCTCAGATTCAATATTGTTGAATGTATCAGGTTAAGCTACGACGAAGGCTCTGGGGGACAAGTTAGGGACTTTGTACCAATCTGAGTCTCTGGTGAATAAACTATTCCTGCGGAAAAAGCTGTATAACCTGAGGATGAAAGATGGAGACTCAGTGACAGAGCATATAAATGCATTTAATACTGTGGTAAGTCAGTTATCATCTGTTGATATTAAAATTTCAGATGAAGATAAGTGCATCAGTCTGTTGTGTTCTCTAACAAATTCGTGGGATAGTTTGGTTATTGCAATAGGTAGCAATGCAACTGCTTTGCAGTTTGATGAAATAGTCTTAGCCTTGCTGACGGAAGAGATGAGACGGAAAAATATGGACAACCAGAATGGTGCTGCCTTGTCTGTACGAGGACGGTCCCAGAACAAAAACAAAAATAAGTCATCGAGTGGGAGATCTAAATCTAGAGGGAGATCTAAATGTCCAGGAAAACCTATAAAGGAGGTGTGATGGAAATGTAGAAAGGAAGGGCACTTCAGAAGGGATTGTAAATCTAAAGCTCCTGATAAAGGAAAGGGATCTTATGATGCTCCTTTTGCAGAGGTGAAAACCACCTCAGATGAAGGTGGGGATGTGTACTTGGCTTCTTCAAGTACACATGTAGATCATGAGGCATTGTTAATTGACTCAGGTGCATCCTTTCACTTCACTCCCCATAGAGAGTGGTTCTGCGAGTATGAGAAATATGATGGTGGTGATGTCCTCTTAGGAGATGATAGGAAGGCTAGAATCATTGGTTGTGGAAAAGTAAAGTTGAAGTTGCAAGGTGGAAGGGTTAGAACCCTTCGAGGTATCCTGCATATTCCCGCATTGGCCAGAAATATGATTTCTGTAAGCAATTTGGATGATGTAGGTGTAAGGACAGTGTTCGAGAAGGATACCTGCAAGATGGTTTGAGGAGAACTGGCATTGATGCGGGGAGTTCGGATTGGAACTCTATACAAGCTACAAGGTAGCACTGCCATTGACGGGTGCAATAGTTCTATGGTTCTTGAAAATGCAGTAGAAAATCTTGTGGTCTCTGGAGAGAAGACCATTCTGTGGCATCAAAGGCTTAGATATATTGGAGAGAAGGGACTTCGAATACTTCATGGTAAAGGTATGGTAGAAGGTATGAGTAATAGCTCTATGGATTATGATTTCTGTGAAAATTGTGTATATGGGAAGAAGAATCGGGTGAGTTTCCCCTCTGGTGGTAAGAGGACGAAATAGATATTAGAGCTTGTGCACAGTGATGTGTTTGGACCTGTGAAGGTTCCATCATTGTGTAAGTCTGTGTACTATGTATCATTTATAGATGACTTTTTCTGAAGGAATACATGGATATATTTCCTTAACAAGAAATCTGAAGTCTTTGATAGGTTTAAAGAATTTAAGGCTCTCGTGGAAAATCAGACAGAGAAGAAGATAAAGGTGTTGAGAACAGATAATGGTGGAGAATTCTGCAGCAAGGAATTTGAAAAATTCTGTAAGAAGTGTGGTATAGCACGCCAGAAGAATACTCCATATACACCTCAACAAAATGGAGTCACAGAAAGAATGAACATGATGTTGATGGAAAGGGCAAGAAGCAAGCTCAGTGGTGTCGGGTTAGGACAGGAATTCTAGCAGAGGTGGTGGATACTGCATTTTACCTAGTCAACAGGTCACCTTCATCAACGTTGGATGATAAGACTCCACAAGAAGTATGGACTCGTAAGAAACCCTCTCTTTCACATCTGAGGGTATTTGGATGTGATGCATATCTACATGTTCCAAAGGAGAAATGAACCAGGTTGGATAGTAAATCTGAAAAGTGCATCTTTATTGGGTATAAGGATGGTTTAAAGGGTTATAAGCTTTGGAACCCAATCACACGAAAGGTTGTCTATAGTCGAGATGTGGTGTTCAGAGAGGTGAAAGGTGTTATTAAACATGAAGTCCAACCAAAGGAACCTGTGAAGATAGAGTTTGAACTAAAGGAGGAAGAATAAGACTCTGTAACAGAGGAAGAATCAGAAGATGAAGAGCCACAAACTCCGTCTGTGAGAAGATCAGCTCGAGAAAGAAGGCAGCCAGAAGGGTATAGTCCATCTGCTTTCTGTTCAAACTTTGCTTTGTCTGCTACTGATGATGATCCCAGAACTGTGAAGGAAGCAGTGGATTCAGAGGATGGAAAACTCTGGAAAGAGGCCATGGTTGATGAAATGGCATCTTTGCACAAAAAATGAGGCTTGGGATCTGGTGGAGTTCCCGGCTGGAAGGAAACCCATTGGCAGCAAATGGGTGTTCAAGAAGAAGACAAATGCAGAAGGGAAGGTGGAGAAATACAAAGCTCGGTTGGTAGCAAAAGGTTATTCCCAGGTGCCGGGAATTGTTTTTGGTGATATTTTTTCTCCTGTTGCCAAGGTAACTTCTATTAGATTACTTTTATCTGTTGCTGCTGCTTTTGATTTTGAGGTAGAACAGATGGATGTGAAGACAGCATTTCTTCACGGGGATTTGGCAGAGGAAATCTACATGAAGCAACCTGAAGGCTCTGCGGTGAAGGGTAAGAAAGAACTAGTATGCAAGTTAAAGAAGTCTCTGTATGGGTTAAAATAGTCACCAAGGTGTGGTATCAGAAATTTGATACATTTATACGGGGACTTGGCTTCACCAGAAGCAAAGCAGATCACTGTGTGTATTTTAAATAATTGGTGACCGTGTTATTTATCTGGTCTTGTATGTGGATGATATGTTGTTGGTTGGAAATGACAAAGAAATTATCCAGGATTTGAAGACCCAATTGTCCTCCAAATTCGACATGAAAGATCTTGGTGCTGCAAACTATATTTTGGGCATGGAAATTAAAAAGATCGAGCAAAGAGGAAGCTCTGGTTAAACCAGAGGAAGTATGTCAAGACAATATTGCAGAGGTTTAATATGCAGGATAGTAAACCGGTGAAGGTTCCTATTACTGTAGGTGTGAGGTTATCTGCTGAACAATGTCCCAAGACACAAGAAGAGGAAGAGGACATGTCCCGTGTTCCATATGCAAGTGCAGTCGGTAGCTTGATGTATGCCATGGTCTGTACTAGACCAGACATTGCACATGTAGTTGGAGTATTGAGCAGGTTTATGTCAAAACCAGGGAAGGAGCATTGGACAGCAGTGAAGCGGGTTTTCAGGTATTTGCGTGGCACTAGTGATTATGGTTTGTGCTACCAAGGAAGACCAGGATTGGACAGAGTGTTGGATACCCGTGGCTTTGTTGATGCAGACTGGGCTGGAGATCTGGATCAGAGAAGATCTACAAGTGGGTATGTGTTTAACCTATTTGGAGGTGCAGTCCGTTGGATGAGTAAGAAACAATCTGTAGTGGCACTATCAACTACAGAGGCAGAATACATGGCAGCCACTCATGCAAGCAAGGAAGCAGTTTGGTTTGCAGAGATTGTGTTCAAGTATGGGGTTAGTACAAGGAGCTATAAGGATAGATTGTGACAGCCAAAGTGTAATTTTCTTGGCAAAGAACCCTGCTTATTATTCAAAGACAAAGCACATTGATGTTCAGTATCACTTTGTGAGGGATA
>APFE031531429.1:0-14457 GCA_000404065.3 Pinus taeda
TCATCCATAAATAGCATCCTGTAACTCATAGACCATGATCCATATGTCTAAAAATAGACTTTGCGCCAAAAATAGCCTGCGGGCCCACTTAGTGAAGGAGACTTCTTTTCACTAAGCTCCATCATCTTGTTGCATTTTCAACACATTATTCTGACGAGATAAAATATGGAATCTAGGACCTTCCCATCCTCTTTTTACTAAAATATCCCATGTAAAATTTTTCCTTTCAAGGAGAAGCCATAAAAAAAAGACGACAATTTAGGGGTCCTTGACCTTTCCAAACTAAATTAAACCACCATTTTGATTCAAAGTTCATATTTTTTTGAATCAAAGCATTGTATCCCTTCTTCGCCAAAATAACCCTACATAAGGATGAAGAGGATATCCTTTCTTCGTGTATATTTTATATAATATATTAGCTTGAAAACATCATGATTTTTGTGCCACACACACACACATATAAGAAAATTATTGAGTAGAAAATTATCAAAATTATATAATATTGAGTTTGAGATAGAGAACTAGCTTGAAGAGTTGTTTGTCCAAACTAGAGAAAGGGTTGGTTGAGGTACTCCATTTAAATCAAATACTAGTGTAGAGGTGTTGACTAAGAGTGCTAAAGAGTTTGACGACTTAAGAACTTGCTATGCTATAAAATACAATTCTTCTATCTATAACCTAAGTACATTGATTCCATCCTCCATTCTATGCTTTTTTGACCTTTGAATGATGATAATTTCCATGGTAGAAGACCAATTTGTTGCCAATTTTTCTTGTGGAAGCTAGAGTTGGTTGATCTATTGTTGCATATTAGCCATTACTTCTAAATTATTAAAAGAGATAACTTGTTTGTTCTATTTAGGGTGTTGAGCCATTTCCTTCGAACAAAACATTGGTTTGTGGATCTCTAGTAACTTCCTTGCAGAGAAGGGATCTTGGCCTTGATAGGGAAGGATCCCTTTTCCCACCATATCCAATAGAGTTTGGATGATAAAGCAAAGAATAAATATGTTAATTGATTCAAAGAAGAATTGTGTCCAAACCTTGACAAAGATACAAACCTCCTCTTGAAATTCCATTGATAATAAAAGTAAGGGGTTGGCCATGCATGATAGGGAAGAAGAGAGCTAGATAAGGAGAATCATGGTAGTCTCTAGGATTGTGTGAGCTAGATGAAAATGGATGTGGTTCATGTAACTAAGATGAGAGTGAAGATTATAGGAGTGGGATAAGGGATGTTCTATATTATGACCAAGCATGTTCCCTATCCACTCGTGAGACCGCATCTACACTTATCAAACCATAGACATATTCTTTAACCATTTTTAGGTGATGAATGAGTGAGAATCCTAACAATCTATTGTCAAAGTTCCTTCTTGAATTTGAATCGTTTGGTTTTTTTGTATATATTACCAATGCCTATATATATGTGTGTGTGTGTGTGTATGTATGTATATATCTATTCATTCAACAATAACTATATTAAATAGTATGAAAATCAAATTTTTAGTAGCAATTTATATTTTTTAAAGCATATATCTTAATAATTATAACTAAAAATGAGAAAAAATTAATAAAATTGATTGAAAATTGATAATAAATTAGTAAAATATAAATGCAAATTTGATTTAATTAATAAATCTTGAAAAACCTATATACCATTATATAAAATTGTAAATAAATTAATTATTTAATGAAATTTTGTTGAGAATTTACAGTTGACTTAAATTGTTTGCACAATCATGAATACAACTAGCACTTGCACCAAAAGGGTGCAAAGCCATGCCAATAGAAGTGTAGATGAATGTAGAGTGACGCAGAGGTAGCACTATAGGAAAAAAGGATATGAATGTGGAAGGCATCAAGAATTAAGAGGCTAAAGTATTGGTAAAGTAGAGCTTTCAAAGTGGATAAAAACGCATTATAAAATCTGCAATATATCATATTTATATGACTGAACTCATAACTAAACTAGAAGCAAGCTTTGAGGAGACATCATTGTGATATTCTACCATCTTTTTTGAAAAACAACCTGGATATTATGATGAGAATCTGTTTGGATGGGGGAGAAAATAAATAAATTGAGAAACACACATTTCAGAGGGTGCTCAAAATCCTAAACGAATTGAAATGTGTCCTTCTCTGCTGCAATTTAAGGAATTTCTAAGTATTTTTATCATGTTGTGATTTTGGATGGGCAATAAGTGGATTACGTGCTCCCATTTTTGTTTCAAAGTTTAGAAGATGAAGCTTGTATAGGCATAAATAAACCCTATGAATGTGATATAGAAAATATCACAAAGGAAATTTTAGGAAAACACACAACAAAGGAACACAAAATACTAACTACATGTAGCTATTTGACTACACGTGGACGTGACATTGCATATTCTTGAAGGCACTTGCATTAACACCGATTGTGAAATGCATGCAAAGAAATTTCATGGTGTATCACTTGGATTTTCAGTTGCACACCTTGACGAACCCTCGCATACAATTTGAGATTCAAATCAAATTTATATCTTATCAGGATCAAGGATGGATTTTTCTAGTAACAAACTCATTGGGTTGCGTAAGTTCAATAAACACATGTGATTGTTGTTCCAAATTCTAATATACAAAGGATTCAAATGGAGAAACAAATCACCAATGTTAACTTAGGATCTTACGTAAGTCTCATAAACAAATTCACATGGTATTCGAATTCAAGCTTCTGTGATCCATAACTTGTTAATTCATGAATTTTTTTAGAAAAAATCACATAGAGAGTATTTGGTCAATGTGTTTCGAAACAGCTAGTGTGGTTCATATTCAGGACAAGATGAAGAGACAAATCTCAGAGGAAGGTTAAATAAGAAGATAGGTCAACCTATTGGTTAGACGAAAACAACTATATTTGATTAGGGAGGGAAAATTATACATATAATATTATAAACCAACTAAATGACTATATATGACTTGGGAAGGCGATTACTTTAAATTGTTTAAATACTTAATAAATAATAAATTTAGTTTATTTAAATAATAATTTAATATTTTAATTAACTTATTCATTCCTTATTTATTAATTAATATTATTATTTATTTATTTGGTTATCCGATTAGGAAAAATGAGTAAATAAAATAAAATAAAAACATATAAATAACTAAATAAATAAATAAAAATAATAAAGGGATAAATAAATAAAAATACACTCAGAAATTTGATAGAAATATATAAAAATAAAAAGTGAGGGTTTCTTCTAAAAAATAAGAAATAAAAAAATAAAAATGAAAAAAAATAAAAATATAACATAATTATTAAATAAAACTAAAAAATATATATAAAAGTAAAATAAATAATAATAAAAGGGGATGAAAATGATTTAAAAATATATAATAATAAAAAATAGAGGGTGTTCTAAATAATAATAATATAAATTAATTAAATTAATTAATTAATAATAATAATAATAAGTAAATATCAATAAATAATAATGACACAGGAAAAACCGCCTAAAGGCAATTTCCTTGACTTTCACAATAATTTCACCGTGAACCTGTGGGTTATGGCCCACCTATACAAATCAGAAGCGTTTACATTGGTGGGTTTTAACATAAACCCAACCAATCACCAAACAACGCTTTAACATATAATCCACCAACGAACGCTGCTCCCACCTAAATGCGCAAAACCAGACTCCAAATAAAATAAACTCACATCCATACACTTCTCGGGTCCGCTCAGCAATTGAAAACCAATTGAACAACAATTGAATAGCAATTGAACAACAATTGAACAACAATTGAATAACAATCGAACAACAATTGAACAACAACCATCCCACGTTGACTTTCCCTTTTTGCATAGGTGCTTCACTCTACACCATTGATCTTACCATTCAATTTGACAGTTGATAGTCACCCGATCATCGCACATCGCATATCACAATTTCTCCCAGCGAGGGTTCATTCACTCATGAATGGTGCGATGCGATATTAATCCAATGGTCATCATCAATAGTGATCCAACGGTCTATGGCCCTTCAACTAACACATGGGTTAAAAACAACTTAACCCCCGCAGTTGACTATGAAGTAAGCAGTTGAAAATGCGATTGATGGCTAGGATTTAATATGGCACTTCAACCCCGATCAAGACACCTGTAGAATTCTAACCTCCGTAGTTACACATTTCACTTTGGTTTGTTTCACTTTGGCTCCAATTTCATCATTAACTCCTTTCTCCACTTAGAAACAGTGTGCCGAGGCTTCTTTGATTTCTTTACTCTACCTTGTAACTATACCTCTGTTTCTTTAACACCACTTTGAATTGGAATACATAATACTCTCTATGTTATTTCCCTTCTTCCAGATTTCGTAATTCGTTCTTTACTTGACTTGTACATACATCTATTAAATACAAACTAGAATCACACAGATTCTACTCAGACGATAAGTCTTTTGTCACTCAGAAAGACTTTCAGAAATTCAACTTGAATTCATTCATCATGGTTTATCACACAGAAACCATAAATTCACAATTACAGATCACTCAACACATTAAAGGAATGACACACACAACCACAATGAATTCAATTTACTCATTCATTAAACAAATGTACAGATACAATTAAAAACCTGTTTACAATCTAGCTTTGTCCTGATCTTTCTTTACATGGTCTGTATCAATGGCCCTTTCTCATTTCAATGCCTGTAGGCTCACAATCCAACCCTCCTGTCTTCTAACGCTCTCTTTTAATTCATCAAGAGTTACAAATTATACCCAAAAGGATTCTATTAACCAATTTTGGTTTTAGATCCTCAATCTTCTCAACTAAATCCTAAGAATCCTCTAAGTCCTCAATTAGTTCCTAAAATATCTTCCTTATCCCTTGAGGATCTCAACTTTCAACTAATCCTAAGGATCCTCCATAAATCATGAACTACTTTCTAAGATTTACAATATCTCAATCCATACTAGTTACTCATCGTCACTCATGTTCTCCTACATTCGAGAACATTAACAAATATCCTCACAATATTTCAATTAACTCCTATTCTAAATGTCTCACCTAAATCACTCAAATTACATTAATTATATACTTAGGAAAACCACTCTTTTGAAAACACAAGACCACCTAGATTCTACTAAATGTACACATTTTCAGAACCATGATGCTCCTACATCAAATAACGATAATGCTACTAGTGATGATAATAATTGTAATAAATGAAATTGATCACAAATACATAATATTACTAAAAAACAATAAAAATAAATAAAAAGAGAGGGTAATCCTCTATAAAAGAGGGGAAAAGAGCATGAAACAAACAAAGAAAGAGATAAAATGCTCAGATAAAGAGGAGAAAGACTAAGAAGAGAGGGTGAGAATCCAACTACTACTAATTTTCTAGTCGTCATCCCTATTAATGTTATTCGAAGACCACTCAATCTTCATCACCGCAAGTTTAGGGAAGCCATTGAAATTGAGCGGTCTTCTAATAACATTAATAGGGATGGCGACTGGAAAATTAGTAGTTGTTGGATTCCCACCCTCTCTTCTTAGTCTTTCTCCTCTTTATCTGAGCTTTTTATCCCTCTCTTTGTTTGTTTCATGCTCTTTTCCCCTCTTTTATAGAGGATTACCCTCTCTTTTTATTTATTTTTATTGTTTTTTAGTAATATTGTGTATTTGTGATCAATTTCAATTTATTACTATTATTATCATCACTATTAGCATTATCGTTATTATTTATTATGGTTAATATTATTAATTAATTGATTAATTACTATTTTCTTAGAACTCCCTTTTTTTTAATTATTATATATTTTAAAATAATTTCATCCCCTTTATTATTTATTTATTTTATTATAATATATATATATATATAATATATATATATATATATAATAATTTCTATTTTTTATTCATTTATTATTTATAAGAACACACTCACATTTTATTTTTATATATTTTTAACAAATTTTTAGTGTATTTTATTTATTTTCCCCTTTTATTATTTATTTATTTTATATTTTATTTAGTTTAGTTTAGTTTATTTATATGTTGTTTTGTTTATTTTATTTACTTATTTTTCCTAATCGATGATAATCAATCAAATAAATAAATAATAGTAATTAATAAATAAGGAATGAATAAGTTATTAATATATTAAATAATTATTTAAATAAATTAAATTATTATTTATTAAGTATTTAAACAATTTAAAATAATCCCCTTCCCTAGTTATATATGGCCATTTAGTTGGTTTATAATATTATATGTATAATTTTCCCTCCCCAGTGAAATATAACCATTTTCCTCTAACCGTTAGGTTGACCTATCTTCTTATTTAACCTTCCTCTGAGATCTGTCTCTTCATCTTGTCCTGAAGATGAACCACACTGTCTGGTTCGAAACGTGTCGACCAAATACTCTCTATGTGATTTTTTCCGAAATTTTTCATGAATTAACAAATTCAGATGGTTTTTTTCGATTTCTTATCTCCAAAAAATTAAAATGGTTCTCATTCAAACTTTTGTCTATGTATAAGTTTATTGCAACTCAAGCGAAATTAAAGAATTAGAATAGAATCCAATTTGGTGTGGAACAAGTTTTGTGAAGGATTACATAAAAAATGCCCACGTTGTGTATGACTTATCACCATGGCCCCTCTTTGAACAATCTTGTTCCACTGTTGTTTACAATCTACATAATCCTAACCTTTCTGTCACATGTTGAACCCTTTTGGCAGCCTAGAATTCTGAAGGTGGGTTGAGGAGAAGATGGATAGTCCATTAATGTGACACAAAAGGAGGTTGCAAGAATTGAAAGAAATTACTAGAGCCTTAGACTCGATCAAGTGTGTTAAGCTAAAGACATTCTAGTGTATAAGAGCATGATCTACACATTGCCAAAGTATGTGCTAAAAATTTACCGAAATTTTAACTACCGAATTTAACCTTACGATTTCTTAAAAAAAACAAATACTTTAGATAAATAAAAATTATATTTATCATAAACTAATATTAGTATTAAAATATTAGATTAAGAAACTTTTTACTAATAAAATAGGTTATATTTTACCTTCCAAAAAAGGAGTACAAGACTTTCCCTTAAAGAAGCGTAATATACATTTAAAATAAAACATATTTATCAATAGGCAAATGTTAGTTATAGGTCATTTTTTAAAAAATGTGCCAGTGTATGATTATTTCTAAAAGTTTGATCTCTTTATTGCAATAGTAATACAATTTTTATTTTTTTTATAAAAAATAAAATATATACTTATATTGAAAAATAAATAAAAAAATAAAACTATTACTAATCCAGTGAAATCCAGTGATACAATGATTGGAATACCTTTTAATAAAAAATATAAAATCAGTGCGGCAATATAATAAAATTTAATATTGATTACTTTGATCATTTCTATAAAATTAATGATCTTCTGATATATCAAGCACATGTAGCCTTAATAGTTCTGGGGATAATTTTCAAAAGTAGAAAGTTTATAAATATCAATTTGTTTTTTTTTTCTCAAATCAAAGGAAGCACATCAACTGATAAAGATTATGAAGATGTCCATTTGCATTGAAAAAATAGATCTCGACCATGCGACGAAAGTGGAAAATTAGAGCTGGACCATGACATGAAAATTTGGATTCAAGGAATGACACAGACGAGGCTCACCATTCCATGCCCAAACGAATAAAACATGATCTAATACCTAAAATCTCTAATCATGTTTACACATCTCTAATCTCCTTCCTCCAGTGGATGTAGATAAATGACCTGAGGCCATGAAACTACTAGAGTGACGCATAAATTCCATGGATCACGATTGTTGTCTAGTGTAACATTCTGTAAATGAAATGAAATGGGTTAAAATTTATTCTTTGGACTATGTTTTCACATTCTGTAAATGAAGGAAATCAACGCACATTTATGTTTGCAACAATGAGGTTTCTGAATTCATGAAAATGGGTTGACCCCTATGATGTTGGATGATTTATCATTAATATCCTGGAATATCCAGTCAACCTATGCACATTGCAGACAGTGAGGTCAAGACATTCATGAAAGTAAATATGTTCCTATGATTTTAGATGATCTAGGGGAGGGAGGCCAGTAGTTGATCTAGGGGAGGGAGGCCAGTAGCTGTGTGGCTTCTTTATGTGGACAAAAAAATGACACATGTATGGTCGAGTTGGATGTACGACACTTGTCCATCACGATACTCTACATGTCTCCTTCGCATTGTGGAGCCCACCTCTGTGTCTTGGCGCCATTTACTGTTTTTGTTGCAGCCACTTCTGGACCTTGTTTCAGTCCCCGTTCATTGTTGTTTAGACCTAGAACCTGTTCATTTTTCTCCACCGATTCTTGTGTGTGAGGTTCTCATTTTTTGTCAGGTGTACCGATGTTTATCGCACATTATGGCATGTTGATCAGCTACGGAGTTGTTTTTTTCAGCCGTAGGAGTGTGTTGTTTAGCTGCAGAGGTGGGGTGTGGGCATGGTAAAGAGCTTTGGCTATGGGTGGCTTGACATTGTTGCAGGGTTGTACATTTTTACTGTAGTTTGGAATTAGAGGGCCATTTACTTGATTTATCTCACTATCTCGATCTTGTTTGAACCAACACTGGACACATTGGTCAGCTCGCTGCAATAGGCATTTGGAGCTTGGCATCATCGTTCTGTGGTAGGATTCTTCAACCCGCAAACCATATCTGCAAATGTGTTTGTCAACATATCAATTTGATTGGTATTCACACCTTTCTATGTCTTCTGTGGGTTACTCTGTGGATTTCGTGCCTTCTGTGGATGTAGGGTTTTTTTGTGACTTCAATTGGTGGCTTCTGTGGCTTAGGTTGAGATAAAATTTGGACTTTTTGCACTGGTTAAAGGGTTTTATGAGATATTTGGGATTTGGGGTTTTTTTGTGGGTTATTCGACGGCTTTTGTGCCTTCTTTGGATATAGGGTTTTTCTGTGGCTTTTGTGCCTTCTTTGGATGTAGGGTTTTTTTGTGGCTTCAATTGGCGGCTTTTGTGGCTTAGGTTGAGATAAAATTTAGGGTTTTTGCATCAGTTAAAAGGTTTTATGGGATATTTTGGATTTGAGTTTTTTTGTGGGCTTTATGGGTTATAATGTGGCTTTTGTGCCTTCTGTGGATGTAGTTTTCTTTTTTTGTTTTTTTTTTGTGGCTTCAGTGGGTGGATTTTGTGGCTTAAGTTGAGATAAAATTTAGGGTTTTTGCACTGGTTAAAGGGTTTTATGGTATATTTGGGATTTGAGGTTTTTCTATGGGTTCCATGGGTTATTATGTGGATTTTTTTTTCCTTTTGTGGACGCTGGGTTTTTTTGTGGCTGCCAAAATTATTGGCTTTTGTGACTTAGGTTGAGATAAAATTTGGGGGTTTTATGGGATATTTGGGATTTTGGGTTTTTCACTGGCTTCAGTGAGTTATTATGTGCCTTTTTTGGCTTATGTGGATGTAAAGTTATTATGTGTCTTCTATGGCTGCCAAAATGTGGCTTCTGTGAATGTATGGTTCTTCTATGACTTCTGTCAATTTGGGGTTTCTTATGTGAGCCCGTCTTTTGGGCTTCTGTGGCTTCTTTGGATTTTGGGTTTCAGTTACTGTATATGTATTGGAAATTGAGTTCTTAACTGTGTGTTTGTATTTGTATTTATTAACTGTGTGACACTCTTGCATAATAGTGTTTAGTGAGGGATGTTAATTGTTAATGAATTCCCCAAGTCTAGGAAATTTTAAAACGATGAAAACAAGTTTATTTGCTTGATCTGGTATGGGACATGTATTTGTATTCTAGCAACATATGTTTTTCAATCATGTCTATAATTGGTTATGCTTCCAATTTGGTTTATATTTTATTGTGCACTCTTACATACTAGTGTTTAGTGAGGGAATTTAAATTGAATGCTCCAAATCTAGGAAATGTTGGAATAACGAAAATAGGCTGATTTGCTTGATTTGGGACAGGACATGTATTTGTATTCTAGCATCATCTGTTTTCAGTCATGTCTATATTTGGTTCTTATAAGAGGTGTTGTACGTGCATTATTGTAAAGCAAGCAGTGAAGGTTTGGATATTGAGTATATTGTTGTATTCCTAGAATTCTTGTTTCGTAGGGATTTTGTTGGTTTTACTATGACACAATATAACTTTTGTCTTCTATTTGGGTGCTTCACATATACTAGGAATGGAATTTGGCATAATGTTGTGATAAGTTAATGTTGGGTTTCCTACATCTTATACATTTTTATGGAGATTATTTGCATCCATTATGAAGCCTAATTGATATATGCAAGTCATGTCGTGTCATAATTATTTATTCTGAATTTTTTTATTTATTATTTATTATTTATTTATATTTTTTAATTTTAATTTTTAAAATTTTTTATTTTATTTTTAATTTTATTTATTTTTATTTTATTTATTTTATTTTTATTTATTTATTTATTTTTATTTTTATTTTTATTTATTTTTTAATTTTAATTTATCTATTTTTTTAAATATATATATAATATATATATATATATAATATATATATATTTTAAATTTTAATTTTTTTCTTTTATTTATTTTTTTTTTTTAAATTTTTAATTAATTAATTTATTATTATTATTATATTATATATATATAATATATTTATTTATATTTTATTTATATTTTTTTATTTTTTATTTATAGTTTATATATATATTATTATATATAATATATATATATATATATATATATATATATATATATATATTCAAGTTAGTGTTTGTAACATTATAAATTATGCAGGGTACAATGTAATTTATTTGATCGCGTGGTGGCATTCATGCTTTTGACATCATTTTATGGTCATGTAATTATACGATTTATAATTTGGCATAATGATGTGATAATTTAATGTTGGATTTCCTACATCTTATACGTTTTCATGGAAAATATTTGCATCCATTCTGAGCCTGATTGATATATGCAAGTCATGTCGTGTTGAATTCTTTGTTCAAAAATTTACTTTCAGTTAGTTTTTGTAACAATATAGATTATGCATGGTACAATGTAATCTATTTGATCTTATGCTGGCATTCATGATTTTGACACCCTTTTTTGGTCATATAATTATAGGGTTTATAATTTGGCATAATGCTATGATAAGTTAATGTCGGGTTTCCTACATCTTATATGTTTTTATGGAAAATATTTGCATCCATTCTCAATCCTAATTGATATATGAAAGTCATGTCATGTTGAATTCTTTGTTCAGAATTTAGCTTTCAGTTAGTTTTGGTCACGGAATAAATTATGTAGGGTACAATATAGTATATTTGATCCCATGCTTTTGACACCCTTTTCTGGCCATATAATTATAGGATTTATAATCAGTTTGTATCGATGTTTAACACCATTGCATGCATACTGATCATATTGATGTCAATTATTTTATTGTTCAAAATTTTCAATGGCCTCGTCAACTAGAAGTTGAAGAGGTATATGACTAGCCCTTAGTTGAGCTTCTAGGATCATGATTCTTATGTGAACCAATAACTGTCTTCTTTTTTTGAATTGGTATGTTGTCAAACTACCTGTATGTGTAATAAAGCATGAATGTCAAGGAAGAACTACAACTCTGTGTAATCAACGATGAAAATATCTCTGTATGCAAGTCATGTCATGTCGAATTCTTTGTTTAGAAAGTTGCTTTCAATTAGTTTTTGTAGCATTATAAATTATGCAGGGTACAATGTAATCTATTTGATCTCGTGCTAGCTGGCATTCATGCTTTTGACACCCTTTGCTGGTCATATGATTATAGGGTTTATAATCACTTTGTATCAATGTTTAACACCATTGCATGCAGACTCATCACACAGATGTCGATTATTTTCTTGTTCATAATTTTCAATGGCCTCGTCAACTATAAGTTGAAGAGGTATATGATGAGTCCTTAGTTTAGCTTCTAGGATCGTGATTCATATGTGAACCAATACATGTCTTCTTTTTGTTTGTTGGCATCTTATCTAACTACTTGTATGTGTAATAAACGATGAATGTCAAGGCATAACTACAACTCTGTGTAATCAACCATGAAAATATCTATGTATGAAAGTCATGTTGTGTTGAATTCTTTGCTCATAAAGTTTTTTTTAGTTAGTTTTTCTAATATTATAAATTATGCAGGGTACAATGTAAATAAACCATAATCGAACATAATGTATATTTAACTAGTATATTAAATCGTATGTTTAACCATCTTTTCAACTATATCCAAATACACTATGGAACTGACATTACATTCTGGTTATAAACAAAAAAGTCATTGCAACTTCATCCACACTGCAATTTGGTTACAAACAAAAATGTCATCCCACCCCTATGCTTGATGGCTTCCATTTTTTGAATTTCCTAAACTTGTTAAATTTCCTGCGTGAGCCAAGTTGCTACCATATGATTGAGTCCAGTTTATTACTTGTAACCATGGAGGGATTGAGTAGCTGAATTGTCCATTTGTGCTACTAACCCCAACACTAAGTGGAGGTGGCCCACAATACATAGGATTTACCCATGCATTGTTAGGTGTATAGGAGGTGGGTATAACCCCTAGTTGATAGTGGGGGGCTTGGATGTTAATCAAGTCCTAGTACGATGGTGTATGTATGCAATGTGGTCCAAAGTGTTGGACATCATCTTTTTACCTCCAACTGACTTGCACCATACTCTTCCCTGTTTGTCACCCCTCCTTTTTCCAACACTTTTTGAGCCTTTCTTGCCTGTTATGAAACCAGCTCACAAAAAGATAGAAAAGAGAGATCAATGCCTTCAAAATAAGCCTCTTCGAGGAGGAAACCTCCTTTACATTACATAAATGAATAATTCTTGAATGATACAAATGACAAGACCTCCCTTCTATATATAGGATTCTAAGGGGTCATAATATAATCAGAGCCGACATAATAGTAATAATGTAAGGGTACAATAATAACAATAGTGGGCTTCTATGGGGCATAATAGTAGCAATATGGGGACTACATGGGCACAACAATATAATAAGGGGGTTTCAATAATAACAATAAGGGGTTAAACTAGTAGTATAGGGACCTAACATGCCCCTCTTCTTCAAAAAGTGTTGTCCTCAACGCTTGAGTAGTTCTGGATGCTTCTGTATAAAATTCTCGTCCTCCCATGAGGAATCTTCAACATGTAAGTTCTTCCACTTGATGAGATACTATGAAATTGATCAATTTCATAGTTGTCGGATTCTTCTTTCTGTGACTGCTTCAGGTTCCAATATGATTTCCTTCCTCGTCAAGTTCTGGCAATATTGTTTAAAATGGGATCTTCTCATTAGGTAAGGTCACCATTTCTCAAGTGCATGTAGTCTTGCCAACATTTCCTTTTCATAAATAGCTTTGTGTAAATACTTTCTTTTGATTGGACAACTTTCGAAAGCACTGGGTCTTTCTTCTTGTTTTAAAACTTCACCAATTCCATTTCCCGAGGCATCACATTCCAGAACAAAGGTTTTTGTGAAGTCTGGCGTAGCTAAGACCTGTTCTTGGCACATTGCCTCTTTAAGATGTTCAAAAGCCTTCGTTGCTTCTGAAGTCCATGAAAATGCATCTTTCTTCAATAATGTTGTTTTCATAATGTCTTCAGTCTTCATCATGATTTGATGATATCCTGAACGAAGATCCAACTCAGTGAAGTAAATTAATCCATGCAGTTCATCCAATAATTCATTAATGAAAGGAATGGGAAAATTATCTTTAATAGTGAGCTTGTTGAGCTCCCTACAATCCGGACACATGCGCCATGACCCATCCTTCTTGTGCACCAATATTACTGGACAAGAGAAAGAACTTTGACTAGGTTGAATTGTACCATCCTATTGCATTTCTGCAACCATACATTCAATTTCACTCTTTTGGGCATAGGGATATCTGTAAGGTGTGATGTTTGGAGGAACACTTCCTGGAATCAAATGAATAGCATGATCATGATCATGAATAGGTGGGAGACCTTTGGGAGTCTCAAATACCTTGGAATGATTATCCAAAAAAATGGAGATTTGGAGAAATAGATGATTTCGATGTGAGAATCTCTAATGAACATAATTGTGCAATTAAGCCCCACTTTTCTTTCTTTATAAGCTTTGTCATGATGTTAGAGCTGATTAACTTTCCCGATTTCCCTTCGATACCCCTTAATTCAACTTCCTTTGCTTCTAAAAAAACAATTCAAGAAACGTTCTTGAAAATTGAAAGCTATAGTACCCAAAGATTGTAGCCATTGGACTCCTAGTACAACATCTGCACCACTCTTTGGAATGGAAAGCATTGGAATATTCAATACATATTCTCCCATGGACAACTTGATATTATGGCACTTTCTAGAGCAATTTATGGTTCCTCCATTTGCAACCATTACTTGACACTCTAGTGCTGGATATAAG
>APFE031531433.1:0-19879 GCA_000404065.3 Pinus taeda
GAGATTGTGTTCAAGTATGGGGTTAGTACAGGGAGCTATAAGGATAGACTGTGACAGCCAAAGTGCAATTTTTCTTGGCAAAGAACCCTGCTTATCATTCAAAGACAAAGCACATTGATGTTCAGTATCACTTTGTGAGGGATATGATAGAAGACAAAAAGGTGTTGCTGGTAAAGGTGGACTCTTTGAAGAATACTGCAGATGCATTGACAAAATCTGTGAGCTCTGAGAAGTTCTCTCTGTGTAGAGAAACAATGGGCATTTCAGGGCTGGAAAAATGACTAAGCTCTCCTGTGGCCCCCTGTGGAAAGAAAACAACAAGTGGGAGATTGTTGGGTTGTGTTATATTCTTTCCACATAGTTAACAGGGGGTTTGAGGGTACCTGTAAGCCCACTTTATGGGGTCCGGGGCAGCACCCCAAAAAATTTTGGTTTTGGACCCTATGTTAGGTTGGGCGGACCCACCTATGGTTTTGTGCATGATTTTCACACATATTTTTTGGACACGATGGTTTTCGGTCCATAGTATTGGATCGATGGTTTTTTGGTCCATGGTACTGGACGTGATGGTTTTTCGGTCCATGGTATTGGATGCTGCGGCATGTATAAATATGTATTGTGACATTGAAAGGAACATAATGAAAAATCAAGCTGGTAGTCTCGGTTTTGAGATCCAATGGGAAATATCTGTGTATATGTGTTTTATGTGTTATGCTCTCGCATTTTTATTTTTCCTGTGATTTAGAATTCTTATGCAGGTAATTTCTGTATGGGGTTAAAACCTACATGGCCACCCAGATTTTTTTAATAGTGATAAAGTTTCGTTATCATCTCTACTAAAATATCCACTGCCACAAACAGATGTTGTAGCAAAGCTTTTTTTACAATTGTTTCCAATTTTATAACACTAAAGCCTCCTAGATTGTATTTTCCTTGTAGTGTTGAGACTATAGGCCCCAATTATTAGATCTAGGACTGAAATAACTTGCACTTGCTAAACTTTGCATAAATATTATGCTCTCTTAACAACTGTAGCACTGCTACTAGAAGCTCTTTGTGCTCTTATTTGGTTTTTGAATAAACCAATATATCATCAAAAAAAGGTAATACAAACTTTTCTAGATAATGACTGAGAACTTTATTCATTAGACACATGAAAGTAGTTGGGACATTAGTAAGCCCAAAGGGCACAACCACAAATTTAAAGTGCCATTATCTAGTTCTAATTTTTGTTTTGAGGATATCCTCATCCTTGATGTGTACCTAATGGTAGCCATATCTCAGATAAATTTTCAAAAATACCGTTGCTCCCCTAAGTTAATGAAATAGACCATTAATTCACATCAACATATATCTATTCTTTATGGTGGAATTATTTAATTGTCTATAATATATGTGCAATCTCAATGTGTCATATTTCTTTCTCACAAACACAACTGGCACCCCCCAAGGTGATACACTTAGCTTGATGTAACTTTTATCTAAAATTTCTTTTATGTGTAGCTTTAGCTCTACTACTTCTAGTGTACTTGTTCGATAAGGATATTTAGATGTCAGTGTTGTCCCTAGCAATAATTCTATGGAGAATTTGATTTCCATGTGTGGTGGTAGTCTAGATACTTACTCAGGGAACACATCTACAAATTTTCTTAAATTAGGCGTTCCATTAAGATATTGTTGTTACCTTTAGGATCTCTGGTTATTTAGATGTCGAATAATTTACATCCCTTCCAACTACATTTTTTTAATTGTGGTGTTGTTACTAACCTGATTTATGTTGGTTTTAATTTTCCTTGTAGCATCAACTTTTCACCATCCTCATTAAGGAATTCAATTGACTTTCCAAAACAATCACATTTTCCCTGTGGCTATCCAAACAATCCATCTTGATGAGGATGTCATACACACCCAAAACTATAAAATCTAGGTTCAGAGATGTGGGCTTCCCTCTTATCACAACTAAGCTTAATTTTACCATGCTCTCTGTTGAGAATTCAATAGGGCAATGAATATGTTAATTCTCTTAAGATAATTCCTCTTCTTTGAACTTCATTCTTCGACTTCTTCTTCTTTTGCTTCTTCGCATAAGAGATGAGTGAGTGATCCAAATGGAGGAAGAGTTCCTCTTATATATAGACGTCTTCAAGGGTGGACATGGATCTTCTTCTAGGCTGACTTGAAAAATCATTAGGTCGACTTGATATTGGAGGTATTTTGACAGTTTAAAGACAAAATAATTTTTTCTTTACAATTTACAATGTGTCCATAAGGTCTTCAATATATGAAAAAGACTCTTATACCTAGGACAAACCCTAAAAGCACTCAATGGGTGCTTTACCTATAAAATACAATAACTTGAGCATGAAACCCATACTCCAATAATAATAATAATTTCTTTTTCATTTTATATTTACAAGAATACATTTCATACTGATGAAGACCAAACATAGTTACACATTTTTCAACACTCCCTCTTAACTATGGAGGTATTCATAAGAGTCACATGGTCATTCTCAATCTGAAGAGATCTCGTAATAAGAGTCAAATTGGTAACCCATCCATCTAACACCATATTAACCAACATTGTCACAAAGAAAGGACTTGACTAACAACTCTATCTCTCCACAAGATTAGAGCACAATGCTGGTAATACCAACGATGTATAAACACCATCACCATTGTATCCCAAGGTACATACTCCACCTGAGAGTTCAGAGACTATGACCTTCCATTGGACTATTCATTTCTTGGGTAGATAATCCTCAAAGAATATTAGTCCACAAGTATTACTTTTGTCTTGAATTCCCTACCACATTCTCAAAGAGTATCAAATGTCAGATGGCTACCCAATCCTCCATTATTTCTTCCTGAGTAAATACAAGAATGTAGTGTCTATCTCTCCCTATCAATTAGGGAGGACAAATACACCAAACTAAGCTTGTCCCTTAAGTATACAAGCTTCTTGTTCATAAGTGATTTTGTCAATATGTCATCTACTTGTTCATTAGTGGAGATATACCATAGCTACATCACACCATTTTGTAGTAGCTCTTGAATATAGTGATGCTTTTTGTTGATGTGCTTTGTCTTTCCATGAGGCATTGGATCCTCAGAAAAATGAATGCAATTGGTGTTTTCACAAAGTATCATTGTAGGGTTCATCAATCCTTCAAATAGGTCAGATAGTAGCCTTCTTAACCATACTGCTTTTCTTCTTACTTCACATGCTACAACATATTCATCCTTAACACTACTCAAAGAAATGGTGTCTTTCTTTCTGATCATCCATGAGACCATGGAGGATCCTAAACTGAAACTTCCTCCTGCAGTGCTCCTCCAATATTTTTTACCACCTCCCCAATCAGAAACTGTATATCCAATCAATTGGAAATCATTCCTTCTATCATATTTCAGATAGTAGTTGATGGTTCCTTACACATATCTCATAATATACTTTGTTATTATCCAATACTCATTGCTTCATATCCACTTGGAATTGACTAAGTACATTTATTGCAAAACATATGTATGGTCGAGTATTCACCAAGTACATCAATGAGACAATGTGTTGTCTATACCTAGAAGGATCCACAAGGCTTGATTCATAACTCCTTAGTATTTTCAAGTTTGTGATCATCAAAGTGGTCATAGGTTTGCTTTGCATCATGTCAAACTTCTTTTAGAATCTCGATCACATACTTTCCTTGACCCAAATAGATTTCATCCTGTCTTTGCCAAACTTCTAGTCCCAAATACTAATGCATCAACCCAAGATCCTTCATGTCAAATTCTGTTGTTATTTTCTTCTTACATTCTTCAATTCAATCCTATACACTTACCAAGAGAAGATCATCTACATACAGAAGAATAATTATAGGTTCATTCTTTACAACCTTAATAGAAAGGTTCAAGTCAATGTAAATTTTTGTGAATCCCATTCTCTGTAGGTATGCATCCATTCTAGCATACCATGCCCTTGGTGCTTGCTTGAGGCCATACAATGCTTTCTTCAATTTGAAAACATATGCATTCCTATATTTGACTTCGAAAACCAAAGGTTTTTCTATATATACTTCTTCATCTATAGTGCCATTCAGAAACACAGTCTTGACATCCATTTGGTGGATGTTCCATCCCATCGATGTTTCCAGAGAGACTAATGATTGAGTCATTGTACATCTTGTTGTTGGAGAAAATTTCTCTTCATAATCGATGCCTTCAAGTTGAGAGAACCCTCTAGCCACAAATCTTGCTTTATATGTGTCTATAATTCCATTAGCTGCATGCTTAATCTTATAGATCCACTTGGAAGTAACCACATATTTTCCTTCGAGTCTAGGTACGATTTCCAAAACTCCATTCTTCATTATAGATTTATACTCTTCATTCATGGCATCCTTCTATTCTCGATGTTCTACAACCTCTTCAAAGGTGGATGGTTATGTTTCTTTTAATTTTGTCATGTATGCAACATACCCAGAATATTTCTTGGGTGTCTTACTTTCTCTATGTTGTAGCATTTTTTGGTTTTGATAAGATAGAATAAAATAGTAAAAAAAAAAAAAAATATTTTGAAAACATGTTAAGTTAGGATATGGACATAATAATAGTGAATAAAATGTTAGTGAAAAAAATCTTGATGATGATATCCATATCAAAGAAAATGTTAGGTTAGATGTCCTAAAAAAATAAAGACAAAAAGAAAATGTTAGGTTAGAAAGGAAAGAAAACAAATGAACTCTAAAAGTGAGCAAGTTTAAATGCCACTACTATTGTTTTTGCAAAATAATGGTTGTGTGCAGCTTGTTTTAAATGCCACAACCTATGACAGTGAAATAGTTTAATATTGACTGCTTCATGCTTTAAATTTGATGTTATAGTTAGACAATAAATATCTGGCCAAACTGTTTAATCTTGGTAGATCAATAGTTAGGTAGAGAATAATAAGGAGCTCATCAGTGTAATCTGAGCCCGTGGAGGTTATAAGGGTAGATTTAGATAGTTTTCTTTTGTAAAATAAGAAGAAAGGAAAAGGGTTTGCTAGCTTAAATGCACACATTAATTGAAGAAAAATGATAGGATAAGAAAAGGGTAAGTAGAGAAAGGTTGCAGAAGTTTGATTATTCATTGGATTAAATGTAAATTTATCATGTTTCACCATATGTTTCTATGTCCATGATTCAATTACACAAAGAAAATGAAGGTCTACTAGATCAATTAATTAACTTCCCATTCATACCCATTCATCCCTATATTCACTAATTTACCCTTCCCACCTTCATATATTCATATTCATTCATTTTCCATTTTAAACCCCTTTTTCTAAGGTCAAAACCCTTTTTTCCTAGGAAAAGTAAAAAAAACCATGTTAAATCCCCTTTTACACAAAAAAACCCACAAAAGTTGTTTAGCCTAAGTATATATATATATATAGGCAAATAACTTATTAAAAAGCATAATACTTAGTGTATTTCCCTTTTCCGCCTATATTTCCCCTTTTCACGTGTATTTCCCATTTTCTACTCATATTTTCATAGTAAAAATTAACTATACTATTAAACCCCTAAAAACCCTTTCTGCATATATTATTAACCCCTTTAATTAAATAACCAGAAACCTTAGTTTTATTAAAAAACTACATATTTCATAATAATATCACATCACAATATTGGCAGATCGCAACCTTTCAACGTGCATCCACTTTCCCCAATTGCGATATGCGATATACAAAGGACCTGAACCCAATGCTATATATATCACAATCTATTGCCATATCGCATCCACCTCCATCGCAAGTCTCGCTAATAGCATAACCCTCCGCCATTGCAATCTCCAATTGCGATTGGGACCCAGACCTGACCGCATATCATACATGGTTTATTTTCACGTCGCATCTGGTGCCTATCGCATTCATTTGTGATGGGCCATCCTTTGCTAAACTTCGATTACAATATGCAATTAACCCAGACCCGATATCATTATCCGCTCGAGTTCATAAAATTTCAAGTCCACCATATGTGTTTTACGAAGGTTTTCTTTGTTAATTCGTTTTTATGATTTTAATGAAGAATTAACCTTAACCTCCATTTAACAGCTAAATCTCAGTTTTTATCCATAATAAAGCCATTGCCACCATAATTGATCATTGGTTCCCTCCATACTGCTTTTTTGCTCTACCACCTTCCGATCACATACATCCAAATCCAACGGCCCTCAACAAATTTCGGGTTGACTCTCTATACGAACATTACCTACTCGAAAAGCGGTATTCAAATGATCTCCCTTTGCTAGGTGTCATGCTTAGGTTATTTTGGGTGAAGCCTCCCAAACCACCCGCGCTCCATAAATTGGTGCGTTGAAAACCAAAACCGCCTCCCACATAACGACAAAATGACCATTGTTCACTTTGCCCAATATTTCAAAAAGAAAGTCGTTTCTCATTTTAAATGCCTAAATTGCCATTTTGCTTTGTTGTGCCTTTTTTCACTGTAAACCCTCCATAAGCCTCTGCGACCAATTAAGCCATGGTTTTACCTTCCAATATGCTCCAAACTCCTTCCAATACCCTTCTAAGCTCAATAAAGCCATTAATGTCCTCCTCTGTCGCCATTTTTCTTAACAATTTCTCTGTTTTGCAGGTAAAAACTTTTGTTCCATGCTTACAAAGAAAAAAGCCTGCATACAAATTAGAAGACGAATATGAAGATCATATCAGATTACTTTACCATGTGACATAAAATCAAAAGGATTTACTGTTGAAAACACAGTAAAAGCCTAAAATGCACAGTAAAGGTAAAAGGAACACAGTAAAGGTTACTCAACAGGGTTAAAGGATATTCACAAAGTTTAAAGAGTATCAGATGAAATATCAAATGATGAAATCAGCCAGTGTAAAGGATTCAAACAGTCAAGCAGCTTAAAGGGGAAAAATATCAAACAACAGAGCCAACACAACCTAAATAAAAGGGACAACAAGAAGCAGTCCATCAGCTGCCCCTATCTTCTTGTATGAAGATCTTTCCTTTCCTAGAATAAATCTTAATCAGTTTTAGGATATTTCCTTAGTTTCATTATTGTACAAATAACTCTCTTCTCGAAATATTAATGGTTCGAAGTTCAAGATTCATTTTTCATTGCTTGTTAAGTCTTGACTATTAATTCTACTTTAAACTTGGAAGCCACCTTTGAAGGAAGCTTTTATAGACACTTGATGTACTCAAACTTTCTGGAACCTTAATACAAAGAAGAGGATTCTGAATTTGGTTTTACACAGTTTGTGTTATCCTCTAAGTTTTTCCAGTTATCAATCATTTTGTTTTTCTTCATATGCTTATGACTTATAGAGATATCTAGGTAGGAATAATTCTGTCTCAATTTATTCCTATAAGCTCCTAAACTGATCATCTATTAAGAGAATGGATTAATGAACTGTTTGTTTGCCTAATCCCCTTTAATCAATAAATCATTAGCATCTTATGTAAGCTTAATTATACTGGCTTGAACCTTTGGAACCTAGTTTAGAAGGTTTTCCAACTTACAATTGTTCTGTTTTACAGTCTAGAAACTGTGATAATGATATTATTTTCTATCTTCTTCTCACCCTTATTTTGATCTATATCACCATGTAAAGATTTATACCAGCCCTTTGTTGAGATATTAATATAACCCAGAGGATTAATTACTTCAATTATTCCTCTGTCTTCATTCATTGGTCTTCCAAAACTAAAACCAAAAACCCCAAAACAATTATTTTAGATGCTCTGGCATTGGTAGCTGACCTACTACTATCTCAGATGTACAACATCAAAAAGGCGTCGTTGCCAGGGATTTGAATTTCATTTAAGTTTCCCTTGGTAAAATGATATTCATTCACTCTTTTCCTTTAAAGGTGATTAAAGGTTTAGAAAGGTTAAAATCATTCACCTAGGTGACTCCACACTCCCAAGCTGGTACCTTTTAAACATACTAGATCTTGTTTAAAAGCTGACATAGTTAGTCCTCTGTCAGATCTTGAAAGGCTTCTGAGAAAATCCAGCTCTAAAAGGAGACACCATCCATATTCTTCTTCCTCTTCAGTCCTATAATCTGAAGAATTAGAATCATTTGACCCCTATAGTAATATCCCAGCTGATCCTGATTACTCCCATTTATCACCTAGGGTTGTTGAACTTCTAGATAAAGGAGTTGATTTTAAGTCAGCATACCTTATTCATTCATTAGAATCTCATCCAATACCCACACTACCACCAGAATCACTTAAAACTGAATCTGATTTGTGTGTTAATCTACCATAATATAAACCCACAGATTTCATATCCCCTACCACCTATCATTTTCCTTCCATTTTTGATCGACCTGAAGCTTCTTCTTCTAAACAATCTGAGGAGACTTTCTTTATATATTCCAATCCTCTCTTTGAAACAAAAGAAGGTATTCTTTACAGGTCCCAAAGTTAGTTCTTAAGACTCCTTTGAAGTTTTCAGGAGACCTCCTCCTCTTTTTCCTCCAACTAGTTCATCAACCTCTGAACCACCATCCTCTTCTCTACTTCTTCTTCATCTTCTACATCCACACAAACACCTCATACTCCACCTGGACAACCTCATAATCCTAAAGCACCTCATACACCACCTGTTGTCATGGTTTTCCAACCTATTATACAGGCTATATATGCTGCCTTAGTCTTACCTAATAACCTTGAGGCATTCCCAGCTGGATACTTAAAATACCTTCCCAAGTACAATGGAGAAACTGGTCTCTCAGCTAAGGACCATCTTCAAGCTTTCCTAGACTTTGCAGACAACATGAATATTGAATAAGAAAACGTTTATATGAAATTGTTTGTATAGTCACTTGAAGGAAATATGAGGATTTGGTTTAGGCAGTTACCAATAGCTTTAATTAGAAATTGGTAAGTGCTTACAACCATATTTAAATCAATGGGGTATGAAAAAGGATCCTCTTTACTTCCTCATAGAATTTGAAGAGCTTAAAAAGAACTTTGGTGAACCAGTATGAGATTTTATCAAAAGATTCAATAAACTCTATCACAAAATGCCTGCTGATTGTAAGCCCCCGGTAGCAACAACTAAGTCTAGCTTTTCTAAATCTTTTGATGATGACTTTGTTGTTATGCTATGAGAGAGAACTTCAAGAACTCTTGAAGATATGCAAAGAAACGCTATAGAAGTAGAAGTAAATAGGGCAGCCTCAACATCTTTAAAACTTAAGGAAGAAAAAGCCCAAAGAAAACTCAAAATTGTTCAAGAAGCCTCTAGTTCCTCTAAGACTAAATCAGAAGACTCAAAAATAGATGAAATAACATCTCTTCTTAGAAACCTATCAAATAGGATTCAAAGATTGAGACTCAACCTAGAACAATACAACAAACAGTTATTAGACCTCAAAATCAAAATCAAGGTCAGTATAAAAGAAATCCACCACTACAAATTCTTCAGAGACCTAGCCATGATCAACAGGTTCATACTTCTCTATTGATAGATGACCAACAACCTGATGATAATACTATGACAATTATTGAAGATATTGATAGTATGGATTCTTCTTCCAGTTAAACAACCATCATTCCTTTCTCACAATAGAATCAAGTTCAAGAAGAGCAGGAAGATTCACAAGTCTCTAAATATCATTCTTTCTCTGAATTTTTAATTGTAGAATTCAACAAGAGGTATGATCTTAGGCCTAGGCCTGGTCCTAGGAGACCTCCAAAGGAAACTCTAGTAATTGAACCACGTACCAAAACTATTGAAGCTCAAACAACTCTTATTCAGCCCTTAGATCAGTGAATTGATACTACCCAAACTGGTAAAAACATTTTGACTACATTTAATGTTGAAAAAGAATTAGAGAGGGTTTAGATCCCAATTCCACTATTAGAAATTTCTAGAAACCCTGGTTACAAAAGCCAAGTCACAAAATGGATACAAAATACCTTGGTCGATGCTGAAGGTGATGTCATAAGTCTGTAAGATGAAAAACCAGCAGTAGTTTTTGGCACTAGTTTAGACATGATAGATGAGATAGTGCCTACTTTCTATGTAACTCTTAAAAAAAATGATTCCATGTTGTATAATTGTATGCTTGATTCAGGAGCATCACACAACCTTATGCAAAAATCTATCATGGGCCATTTGAAACTCGACATAACTAGATCCTACCATGACCTGTACACCTTTGATTCTAAAAAGGTGCCCTGTTTGGGATTGCTCAAGGATCTAGTGGTTACCCTTTGCCCAAATTCTAGTGAAAAGTGTAGTACTTGATATTGTTGTCACAAATATCCCTCCCAAATTTGGAATGCTCCTTTTTAGGTCTTGTTGTGCCAAATTAGGAGGAACTCTACAGATGGATATGTCATATGCTACTATTCATGTTTATGGAGGAGAAAATTAAGATTATATAGAGAGGTAAGATTTGTATATACTGTTTATAAGACTGAACAACCAAGGAACCATCCAATTTATGCAATAGATCAAGACTTTGGTTGTTTTCAACTCACTTCAAACCAACATAAAACTCAAGTCAAAATTGAAGAGGTAGTTGAAAGTCCTGAACCAAACCAAACTGATATTTGGAAATTGTTCTTTGATGGATCTTGTACGAAAGATGGGGCAGAAGCTAGAGTAATTTTAATTTCACCTAAAAAAGAAAATATAACCCAATCATGTAAATTAGATTTTGAAGTTACCAATAATGTTGCTAAATATGAAGCTTTCCTTTTAGGATTGCAATTAGCTAAAAGCTTAAAAGTTCAAAACTTAAGTGTTTTTACTGATTCAGAACTTATTGTTAAGCAATTAAGAAAAGCTTGCCAGACCAAGCACCCTAGACTTAGGTCCTACCGAAATGAAGTATGGGATTCAATTGAAAACTTATTTGATGCTTTGAATTTGATACATATTCCAGAGATCATGATATTCATGTAGATGCTTTAGCTGTCTTTGCTAGCTCTTTTAAAATTCATGATCATACTGATGTACTCTATTAGATACAAGTCAAATATAGGCCATCTATCCCAGATAATCTGAAACATTGGCAAATATTTGAAGATGATGAACAATTGAAATCATTTATGCAGGTAATAGATGATTTTTTATTTCAACAAATTGATGAAGATAGGACTGAAATAAATGAAAATGCAGATGGAAATGATACTTTAGATTTTAAAACCAAAATTGTTGATCATGACATTATTCAATTATCCAATAATTTTATCCCAAAAGGACTCATTCCTTTAGAAAAATTGTTTGATCAAAATGATGTCCTCCAATACCCTTAGTCCATTTCTTCAGAAGATGACCTAGAAGAGATTAATATTGGAACTAATGAAGATATTAAAAACATCAAAATGCATTTTTAGACCTTGAGATCAAAGCTCAGTATCTTAAGTTAATGCAAAATTATAAAGATGTTTTTGCTTGGACTTATGTTGATCTAAAGACCTATGATACTTCATTAATACAACATAAGATTCCTTTGAAGCCAGAAGCAAAAACTTATCAACAGAAACTTAGAAGGATAAATCCAGCCCTCCTACCAACTGTTGAAAGGGAGATTAAGAAAATGCTAGATGCTCAGATCATCCTCCCTCTTAGATGTTCTAATTGGGTTGCAAATCTAGTTCTTGTTAGAAAGAAAAATGGAGAAATAAGACTCAGTGTGGATTTTAAAAATTTGAACAAGGCATCATTAAAAGATAACTATCCTTTGCCCAAAATGGATCAGTTACTTCAAATGGTTTCAGGAGCACAAATACTTTCTATGCTTGATGGTTTTTCAGGTTACAATCAGGTGAATGTTGATATAGCAGACAGAGAGAAGACAACCTTTACTACACCCTGGGGTACATTCATGTATGCTAGGATGCCATTTGGCTTAACAAATGCTGGAGCAACATTTCAGAGATCTATGGACATATAGCTTTTATGGGTCAAGTAAATAAATTTGTGGTTATTTATCTTAATGACATAACTGTTTTTTCTAAATCTTATCACAAACATCTAAAGCACTTAATGAAGGTTTTTGACAGGTGTAAAAAAATTTGGAATTCATTGAACCCTAAGAAGTCCTTGTTTGCTGTCAAAGAAGGAAAATTGTTGGGCCATATAATTTCAAAGGAGGGAGTAGTAATTGACCCCAAGCAAGTATCTGCCATTGAAACATTGACCTTACCTAGAAACAAGAAGGAGATTCAAGCTTTTCTAGGCAAGATTAAATTTCTAAGGAGGTTTATCCAAATTATGTAAAGATTGTAAAATATATAACTGACATGCTTCGAAAGAACCATGAAGTCAAATGAACTCCCTCTTCTAGGCATGCATTTGAACAAATAAAAAGAGCAATCTTTGAAGCTCCCACCTTAGCCAAGCCTGATTATACTAAGCCATTTAGTATTTTCTCTTTTGCCTCTGAAACAACCCTTGCTACCATTCTATTATAAAAAAATGAAGATTCCCATGACCAACCCATAACCTTTTTCTGCAAGGTTAAGAGAGATGTTGAGCTTAAGTATGACATCATTGAGAAGCAAACCTATGCCCTCATTTAAGCCATGAATTAATTCATAATGTATTTCTTACATTCACCTATTACTGCTTATGTCCCTAATAGTGTTTTGAAAATTGTCCTAACCGAACCAAACAATGATGGGCAAAGAGGTATATGGATCACTCAAATTCTGGAGTTTGATCTAACTATCAAGACTACCAAGCTAGTAAAAGGTCAAGGATTAGCCAAGCTTCTAGTTGAATCCAACCGCAAAGTACTGGGAATCAATTCTGTTCTAGAAATATAAGGGAAGAATACGCAAGAACCTTATTTCCTTGCACAAGGGTAGAATCCACAAGAACCTTCCCTTCATCCTAAAGGGGAGAATCCACAAGAACCTTCCTTTCATGCAGAAGGGGAGAATCCACAAGAACCTCTACCTTCAGAGAAGATTAGTCCTATACACATTGATGAAAATTTCTTGTTGTCAAATTGGTATCAAGATATTGTAAATTTCTTGATTCATTTTGAATGTCCAACATCATTCTCCAAAACCTAGTGTAAAACCCTTAAGTTAAAACTAGTCAAGTACTACATTATAAATGCAAATTTACACTAGAAAGATCCACTGAATATTTTGTTATTATGTTTAACAGAATCAGAAACTGAAGGAATCATTGATCAGTTTCATACAATATTTTGTGGGGGACATTATGCTTGGAGAGCAACAACATACAAGATTCTAAGGGGAGGATTTTTTTGGCCCACATTGTTCTTACAAGTAGGGGAAAAGGTTAGAGGTTGTGTTCCTTGTCAAAAGTTTGCTGGTAAACAAAAATTAGTAGCTCTTCCACTTGTTCTATCAATAGCTTCAACACCTTTTTCTCAATGGGGATTATATTTTGTTGGAGAGATTCACCCCACTTCAAGTAATCAACATAGATGGATCCTCACTGCAACAGAATACTTTACTAAATGGGTGGAAGCAATTCTAGTCAGAAATGCTACTGATTCAGTAGTAACTAATTTTATTGAGGAGAATATCTTATCTAGATTTGGTTTCCCAACTCAAATTGTCACTAATAATGCAACAACTTTTTCTAGTATTAAAATGATTAACTTTTTCCAGAAATATCAGATTTTGTTACTCATTCAACTCCATACTACCCTCAAGGTAATGGCCTTGCAGAGTCATCAAATAAAAGTCTAGTAAAGGTAATAAAAAAGACTCTAGCTAATCATAGAAGAGTTGGGATTCACATTTGATTTATGCAATATGGGAAAATAGAATTACTCCAAAGAGATCAACTGGCAAATCTCCATTTTAGTTAGTCTATGGGAAAGATGCAATCTTCCCTACCCATTTGGCCTTCCCTATTTTAAAATTCCTGTAGGATTCAACAGATGAACCTAATGATTTTTCAAGAAGGATAAATCATATTAATGAACTTAATGAAAATAGAGATGAAGTTCAATACAAATTGAATAAATACCATAATAAGATGAAGACCCTGTTTGATAGAAGAGCCAGGGAAAGGGACTGTAAGGAAGGTGATCTAGTTCTAAGATGGGATGTCAAGAGAGAAGAGAAAGGAAAGCATGGCAAATTTGGCAATCTATGGTTTGGACCTTTAGCAATTGTTGAAGTCAAGGGTAACAACACTTTTGTGCTACAGAATCTTGAGGGGCTATATTCCACTTATCCTGTAAATGGAAGGTTTCTCAAACATTACATTTAGTACTAAGAAGTTGAAATACTTTTCATTGTAAATGCTCTGGTTTTCTTTTGCCTTTCAAGATGTCAGTGTGATTTTTCTTACAGCAAGGACTCCATAGCCCGAGGAGAAGACACATGGATCTATAGGTTCTCTGCATTCTACAAGAGAAAGTAGTCCCCAGTTGGAGCCAATGTTGTAGCATTTTTTTGGTTTTGATAAGATAGAATGAAATAGTCAAAAAATAAAAAATATTTTGAAAAAATGTTAAGCTAGGATATGGACATAACAATAGTGAAAAAAATGTTAGTGAAAAAAATCTTGATGATGATGTCCATATCAAAGAAAATGTTATGTTAGATGTCCTAAAAAAATAAAGGCAAAAAGAAAATGTTAGGTTAGAAAGAAAACAAAACAAATAAACTCTGAAAGTGAGCAAGTTTAAATGCCACTACTATTGTTTCTACAAAATAATGGTTGTGTGCAGCTTGTTTTAAATGCCACAACCCATGACAGTCAAATAGTTTAATCTTGACTGCTTCATGCTTTAAATTTGGTGTTATAGTTAGAGAATAAAGATCTGGCCAAATTGTTTAGTCTTGGCAGATCAGTAGTTAGGTAGAGAATAATAAGGTGCTCATCAGTTTAATCTGAGCCCTTGGAGGTTATAAGGGTAGATTTATATAGTTTTCTTTTGTAAAATAAGAAGAAAGGAAAAGGGTTTGCTAGCTTAAATGCACCCATTAAATGAAGAAAAAAATGATAGGATAAGCAAAGGGTAAGTAGAGAAAGGTTGCAGAAGTTTGATTATTCATTGGACTAAATGTACATTTATCATGTTTCGCCATATGTTTCTATGTCCATGATTCAATTACACAAAGCAAATGCAGGTCTACTAGATCAATTAATTAACTTCCCATTCATACCCATTCATCCCTATATTCACTAATTTACCTTTCCCACCTTCGTACATTCATATTCATTCATTTTCCATTTTAAACCCCTTTTCCTAAGGTCAAAACCATTTTTGCCTAGGAAAAGTAAAAAAAACCATGTTAAATCCCTTTTTACATGAAAAACCCACAAAAGTTGTTTAGCCTATATATATATAATGCAAATAACTTATTAAAATCATAATACTTAGTGTATTCCCCTTTTCCGCTCATATTTTCATATTAACATTAACTATACTATTAAACCCCTAAAAACCCTTTTCCCATATATTATTAACTCCTTTAATTAAATAACCCGAAACCTTAGTTTTATTAAAAAACTATGTATTTCATAATAATATCACATCGCAATATTGGCATATTGCAACCTTTCAACATGCATCCACTTCCCCCGATTGCGATATGTGATATACAAAGGACACGGACCCGATGATATATATATATCACAATCTATTGCCATATCACATCTGCCTCCATCGCAAGTCTTGCTAATAGCATAACCCTCGGCCATTGTGATCTCCGATTGCGATTGGGACCCAGACCTAATCGCATATCATACATGGTTTATTTTCACGTCGTGTCCGACACCTATCACATTCCTTTGCGATGGGTAGTCCTTTGCTAAAATCCGATTGCGATATGTGATTAACCCAGACCCAATATTATTATCCACTCAAGTTCATAAAATTTCAAGTCTGCCATATGTGTTTTGCGAAGGTTTTCTTTGTTAAATCATTTTTATGATTTTAACGAAGAATTAAACTTAACCTCCTTTTAACCACTAAATATCAGTTTTTATCCATAATAAATCCACTGCTACCATAATTGATCATTGGTTCCCTCTATACTACTTTTTCGCTCCACCACCATCCAATCACATACATCCAAATCCAACGGCCCTTGGCAAATTTCGAGTTGACTCTTTGTACGAACCTTACCCGCCCGAAAAGCGATATTCAACTGATATCCCTTTGCTACATGTCATGCTCAGGTTATTTTGGGTGACCCATCCCAAAAATACCTGTGCTCCATAAAGCAGTGAGATGAAAACCAAAACTGCCTCCCCCATAACGACAAAATGACCATTGTTCACTTTGCCCAATATTTAAAAAGAAAGTTGTTTCTCCATTTAAACGCCTAAATCACCATTTTTTTTGCTGCGCCTATTTTCACAGTAAACCATCCATAAGCCTCTACGACCAATTAAGCCATGGTTTTACCTTCCGATATGGTCCGGACTCCTTCCAATACCATTATGAGCTCAATAAAGCCATTAATGTCCTCCTCTATCGCCATTTTTCTTAAAAATTTCTGTCTTTTGCAAGTAAAAACTTTTGTTCCAGGCTTACAAAGAAAAAAGCATGTATATCGATTATAAGACAAATATGAAGATCATATCAGATTACTTTACCATGTGACATAAAATCAAAAGGATTTACTGTTGAAAAACACAGTAAAAACTTAAAATGCACAGTAAAGGTAAAAGTAACACAGTAAAGGTTACCCAGCAGGGTTAAAGGATATTCACAAAGTTTAAAGAGTATCAGATGAAAGATCAAATGATCAAATCAACCAGCATAAAGGATTCAAATAGTAAAGTAGCTTAAAGGGGAAAATATCAAACAGAAAAGCCAGCACAACCTAAATAAAAGGGACAGCAAGAAGCAGTTCAACAGCTACCCCTATCTTCTTGTATGAAGATCTTTCCTTTCCTAGAATAAATATTAATCAATTTTAGGATATTTCCTTAGTTTAATTATTGTATAAATAACTCTCTTCTCGAGATGTTAATGGTTCGAAGTTCAAGATTCATTGTTCATTGCTTATTAAGTCTTGACTGTTAATTCTACTTTGAACCTGGAAGCCACCTTTGAAGGAAGCTTTTGTAGAAACTTGATGTACTCAGTCTTTTTGGAACCTTAATACAAAGCAGAGGATTATAAATTTGGTTTTACACAGTTTGTGTTATCCTGTAAGTTTTTACAGTTATCAATCATTATGTTTTTCTTTATATGCTTATGACTTATAGAGATATCTAGGTAGGAATAATTGTGTGTCAATTTATTCCTATAAGCCCCTGAAGTGATCATTTATTAAGAGAATGGATTAATGAACTCTCTATTTGGCTAATCCCCTCTAATCAATAAATCATCAACATCTTATATAAGCTTAAGTATACTGCCTTGAACCTTTGGAACATTGTTTAGAAGGTTTTCCAACTTATGATTGTTCTATTTTTTAGTCTAGAAACTGTGATAATCATATTATTTTATGTCTTATTCTCACCACTATTTTGATGTATATCACTGTGTAAAGCTTTATAGTAGCCCTTTGTTGAGATATTAATATAACCCAAAGGATTAATTACTTCAATTCTTCATTTATCTTCATTCATTGGTCTTCCAAAACTAAAACCAAAAACCCCAAAACAATTATTTTAGATGCTCTGGCATTAGTAGCTAACCTACTACTATCTCAAAGGTACAACACTCTAAATGATCCTTGTGCTACCCCATGACCTTCTACATCAAGTAGTGTGGATTTTAACCAATTAGGTATTTTTCTTGTTTCTGGAATGACCATGGGTTTAACAGGTTCACTTGGCCCTTCTTCTTCATGGTGTGATCCTTCTCCTTTCTTGTCAACTTCCTCCTCAAATATCAGAAGTTATTCATCATCAGAATATATGGAAAGTTCTTTTGACTTCTTGAATGTTATACTCTCATCAAATATGACATCATGACTGACTTCAATGTGATGTCCATCTTTCATATAGATTCTATACCCAACAAATATTCCCTTCATACCAAAAGGATCTAGCTTCTTTCTTTTGTCCTTTGGAATATGAATATACATAGGACATCCAAAGATTCAGAGATGATCTACAGGTGGCTTCTTCCCAGTGAACACTTCATCCGAAGTCTTGTTATCTAGAGATCTGTGAGGACATCGACTTTAAATGTAGAATGTTGTCTTTGTTGCCTCTCCCCATAGAAACTTAGGTATATCTTGATCGTGTAACATTTCTTTTACACTTTCTTCACTGTATCTATTTTTTCTTTCTATGACTCCTTTTTGCTTACGATTGTATGGGACTATCATCTCCCTCTTTATCCCAGACTCCTCACATAATTCTATAATCTCTTTGGATGTATATTCTCCTCCATTATCAGATCTCAATATCTTGATTCTTCTTTCTGTAAGGTTCTCTACATCATCCTTGAAATTTTGTAAATACTTCATCCTTGGTTTTCATTAAGTAAACCCAAGTCTTTCTTAAAAGACAATATATGAATGTGACATAGTATAGAAGTTTGGAGTCATAGGGCCACAAACATCAGAGTGAATGAGGTCCAAATTTTATTTCAACCACGAACCACTACTTCCAAATGGTTTCTTGGTATTCTTTCCCAATTCACATCCCTTGCAGACACCTTCATGGTCCTCCTTCAAATTTGGTATTCCATCTACTATGGAACTTAAAGTTGGAAGTATTGTGAAATGTAGATGACCAAACCTTCGATGCCAAAGTTCACATGGACTAATCTTAGTGTGAACTAGAGCTTGGTTTATGGGATATATTAATCTATAAATCCTTCCTTCTCGGATACCAATAACTTTTTCTTGATCTATGCTTGAGTCTTTTCCCCAAACAACTATTTTTCCATCAATGAAGGATACTATATCTCCTTTGTATTCTAAAATTGAAATAGAAAGTAAATTTTTGTGTGAACCTGGAACAAATAGAATGTTTTTGAGGTGGATGTTTCTTCCATATTAGAGTTTTATGGAAGTTGATCCAATGCCCTGTTGGCATTATGATACATATGTTGTACTTGATGGCAACCCACTCATCTCAGATGATAAATTATAATGCAGCAAAGTTCACGCACTTTCATGAAGATAAAAGTTTATTTCATGTAGAGAAAAGTTCACGCACTTTTATGTGGAGAAAAGTTTATTTCATGTAAAAAGTTCACGCACTTTTATGCGAAGAAAAGTTTATTTCATGTGGAGAAAATTTCATGCACTTTTATGCGGAGAAAAGTTTATTTCATGTGGAGAAAAAGTTCATGCACTTTTATACGAAGAAAAGTTCATTTCATGTAGAAAAAAAAATTTCACGCACTTTTATGTGGAGAAAAAGTTTATTTCATGTGGAGAAAAGTTCACACACTTTCATGGTTGGTTCATGGTATTGGTCTGACAGTTTTTTGATCCTATGGTTTTGGTCCATGGTATTGCATCCAAAAGTGTTGATCCCAAGTAATGGGTTCATGGTATTGTGTTATTATGGTTTTGGACCGTGGTATTGTGAAAGGCCTAAGACTATAAAAGGGGAAGGAGATCATTTGGCAAAGCATCATCTGAATTATTGAATATCTGATAAAGTGCTAGATCTGGAATACTGTGATTTGGTTATGGTGCAGATCTGGATCTATGCTAAAGAGGGATCTCACTGGTTGATGGAGAACAAGATCTAAGGATAGATCGGGATCAAATGGTTTGAAATGAACTATCTATATATATTTGATTATGCTTATTCTAGATCTGTATACTGACATTTGTAATGATCTTATCTAGGTATAACTTAAGTTTCAAATCGCTGCAAGTCATGTTTGAATATTTATAGATCTGTACGCGGGTTGGCTTTGGTGTAAGCGCATATGTATGCAGGTTTGGTTCATTGTAGTAGCGTATACA